>CM067366.1:60050446-60339637 GCA_034401795.1 Chaetoderma sp. LZ-2023a | reverse complement strand
GGGGGAGGGGGGGGGGGGGGGGGTGATAGCAAAATGGTTGTTAGTCTAAGTTCATGTGAAAATATTCAGCAGTGTTGTTGTTGTTATTCTTTTAAGTAAGTTTACTTATCCATGGCTGGCAGGAGATATAATATGATAACCAGCTGGGTGTGTCAGATTTTGTGATGCAGGCGCTGATTTGGAGGTGTATATGGGGTGAGTGGGATGGAAAGAAGTTTTCTCCTGCATTTCAAGTGGTAGGCCAGCTAAGGGCAACCCCACTGATTGTAAGAGGAAGTCACTGTTACTATATGCATAAAAGTAAATAAGCTTAACTAACTTTGAATATATGTTGATCATGTTTAATTGTGTATTTAGTTAACCATTTCACCAACAAATCCCTGAAAAAGTATATTCTTTATGATATAAAACTTATTCTGTTGAATATTCTGAAATTAATTTGACTGGAAGCCATTGCTGCCTAAGGCAGCAACAACTGCCAGTCAAATTAATTTCAAAATATTCAATAGTTTTCCTGGATGGTAGCATTGAAAATGAGACATGGGGAATTCAGCGGGATAAATGGTTAATGAATAGCTACATGCCCTTAAGGGTTAAAGTATATGGATGTCTATGATTCATTACATACATGTACCTGCAACAATGGATACAATTTATCTGCTCCCAAAAATAGTGCAATATTTATATTTCTACATAAGACTGGGCTGATTGTAAAATTTATTGAATTTTCATAGTTTTATCATTTTCCTAGATTTATTTTGCTGTGCTTAGCAAAAACATAGTGATAGAAACCCTAACCGTCACCATGAAAGATACTTCTCTACCTTTACCTACCTTAATTGCTAGGGGCATGTGATTGGGTTATTATTTTATTGGGCCTCAAGACATGATACCAACTGCTATTGCATAAATTATGTGTATGTAGTTACAATAACTGAGAACCAACCATGTAGAGCCTCACATCCACTTCAAATTTTGCATCAATCTACATTTAATAACAAAATTATTTAAATAATTGCATCATTTAATATATGGGTGACTGATGAGATATGCTTGATAAAATAGATAGTATAGAAAGAACAATCAATGTTTATCTCAGTTTATGCAAACAGTGTAAGTTCTACAAAATGTTTTAGCATTTGATAATTAGATATGTGCATCTGCAAGTGCCATGCCATGAATTGGTTTAGATAAATTAGGTAGCATTGCCAGTGTTGAATCACCCACTTCATATTAAAACATTGCTGAACATATGTCCCGACATCTTCCCAAGCATAGAAACCAATTTGTCTTTTAAATAGGAGTGGAGTTGACCTGTGGTGTATGGGTTTCTAGCCATGTACTATTCCCTCAGGAATTGCTGAAAATTATATTTGAGGAAGCAAGTTCCTGATAGACAGGGCTGTAGCTCCGCCCATACAGGGAAATTTATAGGCTCTAGATAGCAGATTCAATTTAACAATGACCAGGACTGGTGGTAATTGGAAGTTGTACTAATTCAGTTACCACATTGGTAAATTTTTAGGAATTGGAATTGCTAATTGAAATTACTTTGCTCCAAGAATGACTAATTCATAATTTCTTTTCAATCATTTTATAATTTTATCTACAGTTATGTCTCCTAACATAGTATAACATATGTAATATAACAAAGTGAGTAGGTTTCGACCCTTTAAAGGCCAAATTGTCCAAAACCAGCATTTGTAATGATCTTGAGATGCCTGGCTCCATAATAAAGTCAGCCATTTCAGTTGTAAATTAAAAAAAAAAATGGCTTCTTTTGATCTCCAAAGTGTTAATGTACATGGAAATTTTCTGAATGAAATCTGACCATTAATGGGGAAATTGTCATCTTTGCCAAACATTGCTTGTGTAGTGGTATGTCTTGAAAGATGTCCATTTGCAAGCCAAGGGAAGATTACTTTTTGAAAAATGAAATGGCTGGCTTTGTTACTGGGGCAGTAAAATAAAGCAAAGTAAAAAAAAAATCTTCCCTTGACCTACAAATGGCCATTTACTAAGCAAAAATTCAAATATCATTTACCAATCCTCACCATTAAAAGGGATAATGCTGAACAGATAGCCCTAGATCCAAGTCCTACAGCCCCTGGTCCATGGCATATGGCCTCACCATGTTCACTCTGTAAATTTCAGATGTTTTTCCAGTTGAATATTAAAATATACTGTCCTGATCAACTATCTGAGTATGACTGTATTTAGTATTATTTTATTTACTGACTATTATAAATTCTCAAGGTTGCTGCCAGGAAAAGAAATTGTCTTAACCACCACCCTCCCTCTACCACTTCACACAAAATCTAAAACATTTAGGGGTCTAATGGTCCCTACCACACCCTCTGTTTCTGTCACTAATCCCACAAAACACACAATTTGTGAAAATAACACTCATAAGTCGAGAGTTTAATAATAAATTCTTCAACTATGTCATGGTGGATTTAAGATTCTATTATGGGGTGTATCCAACGTAGCAGTCATGGTCTGGGTGGGGTTCTCAATGGTGGTGGGGATAGGGAGGGTGTCATGGCCCTTCCCCCTTTGCCCTGTAGGTGGGGCTTAGAATACACCTTCCGTATCCTCTGCGTGTCGTACGAGGCGACTAAAGGAGGTAAGGGTGAGGTAACCCTGACAGAAACCTCGAGTGCTGAAGACGGAGGTTCCAGGCCGCACGGCGCACTCTAATAAACCATGGATCCACGCACTTAACGCTTATGATCATGTCAATAGTCACTTACAGGACTGGCGGTATGATCAGCGAACGAAAAGAAGAAGAATGGCCCTTCTCCTATAATAATTGGAAAATGAAATGCTCTGAGAAGGAGTTTCCTGCATATTGCTTAATTAATTCTTAATCAAATTGAAATTAATCATTGTTTATTTACTGGGATGCGGGTGGGAATTAATGCAGCCCACCACCACCACCCTCCACCCTCACCAACCAGGACCCTAAGGGTGGGGAGGGGTGGTGCAAAGCCAACCTAAATATGGGGGTTACCTCACACAGACAGACACACACGTACGCGCCTACCACCCTCTCTCTCTCTCTCTCTCTCTCTCTCTCTCTTCGCCTATGCACACACGGATAATAATTATGACAGTAGTATATATATCTTGGCCGCATTCGTAAATATCTATCGGGCATCCGCTTGTATTGGTACTATAGCCTACCAGGATCCACATGCACTGATGGTGGGGTGGGGGGGGGCGTTTCTGACATATCATTGCGGTAGTATTTTAACATAACATAACATAACATAACATAGCAAGTATACAGCTTACCAGGACTTTTACGTCCTATTATCAGCTGGTGTATAAACTATAATTATTAATTATTAATGTATGGTGATTTTCGGGTGATTTGGCTTATCTAATGCTCTATAGTTGTAGTACACTAGGTGCGTTACATAGATTTTGTCTAGTCTAGCTTTGAACGTGTTTATGGTATGGTCAACGACTGTTTCCGGTAATGCAGTAACTACTATTTTGCCTTCTAATGTGCATAGAATCATTAATATATTTCTATAAATGCATAGTAAAATAGTATTTGATGTTAGAATTGTCAATTCGGCCAACTTTACCGCTAGAGCTGACGTAAAGTTGGAATTATCATGGCTTTGAGTAGCATCAAACGCGGCAGTGTAATGTTGTTTACTAACAAAACAGTGATCAGCTGGCCGTACGCTTGACGGCCAGTCATCTCCGCATGCGTGAAAATGACGTCATAAGGGAATTCCGTAAAACCTCCTATATTGCGTAGTCGTAGAAATCGCTAGATCAGGCTTGACCATCCTTCCCGGAGTATAATGTAGTTTATTCCAGCATGTCTGTTGGAGTAATTTTAACAATTTCAAAACAACACACAACATATGCAACAATTTTTGTAATATAACAAAATGTGGTTGAATCTTTTGAGACATTTTTCACTGAAAGATGTTGCTGCCTATAGCAGCTCATAGGCAGCAACAGCTTACAATCAAGTTAGTGTCAACCGATTTAGCAACGTACTTATATTATTGCTTGGATTTTATTTTTGAAAGGGGAGATTGACATGTTCAAAATCTCCTCGGCTCTCCTTTATCGCCGAACGCTAAAATAGATCTCGAAAATTCTAGGTCATTCGGAGCCTCGTTCGCATTCTATACTACGATCGATCTCCACAATCGTGTAGAGAATGTACGATTAAAGACAGTATCCGTGATCCCATTGGTCGGTTACTCAGTTATCTAGAACATTCTCCGCGCATCATTCATTCACGTTTACGTAGAATGCCGAATGATCGAGAATGTTGTAGAATTAGAACGTTCGCGAGCAGTTGTCGCGGGATATATAAACCGCCGGTATCGCAGACGATTGAATCAAATCAACACGGGAAAACAAGAAGTTGCACACACATTCAGTGAGGAACTAATTTTACAGATTGAACCATTGTCATTTGAAGATTATTGCTCGTTGGTAAAAAGTGATAAGTTCTAAGAACTCGAAGTGTAAAAACTGTCAAGCAAGAAGAACGAAGATGGTTTACAAACAGATTACAGTTTTACCCAGACGACACGGATATTGCATGGGAAGAAGAGATAGGAACACAACCGCCTTTCATCCTTGGTTTCCAGCAGACGCTGCCATGAACATAGCCGATGACGTTAGCGATACATGGCCACCATTATTTGGCCGAGTGCCACTGGCTCATTTAATCAGAAGAGTAACAGCCCATCCTGAAAGATTATTCCAGAAGAGGCTGTCTCCAAGAGCCAGAGTCCAAGCTGTGGCGTCACGTGGTACGTTGTGGTAGTGCCTACACAACTGAAGAAATCCATCTGAAATTGGAGGATGGTACGCTGTTAGTGAGTGCTCGTCACGAGCGTGTTAGCCCGGATGAGAGCAGTAAAGACGTCCAGGAGATGACCAGGAATATTAAGGTAACTTATAGGCTTTAATTATGGTTTCTGTTAGAGATTCATCACATCAGCTTTATATAGGCTATGCCAATTTTATGCAGAAGGGATGCATTCAGTTTTAGCTATGACGTCATTGATTATGACGTCAGCCTACATGTGATTGTGTTGATTATGACGTCAAATGATTGATGGATAAACTGGAATCGTCAATTCTCAAAAGCTGCTTTGAATGGGGATTAACCGTTGAATTCCTGACATTCCATTTTCTTAATTTCAAGACCTGTCTACAGGCAAGTTGTTGAGTATTTTGAAACTAACTTAACTTGAACCTGTTGCTGCCATAAGCAACAATGGCTCCCAGTCAAATTAGTTTCGAAATATTCCTTAGAAGATAAAGAATGTATCGTTTCTGGTCTATGCAGTTTAAAGAGCTAATAATATGAAATCTAGTTGATAGTTGAAAATAATTAGACTACGGTAAACTTCAGCCTCGTTTGGACGTTTCAAAGCTTTTCGCTAAATCTTCAACCTTTAACAATCTGCTGTTTTCGGATTAATATTTACATCACATAAAATACAAACTGAAAAAGCCGATTATCCACCCGTTCATCCCTCCGTCCGAAGCTGTTTCTCAAATACTTATTCGACTTGGCTCCAATTTTAACACAACGAAGGAACGTGCCGTGTACCGTGATTTCCAGACTGGCTGTGATTGGGATAAAAGAGCCCGGATCCAGATCGGATCAAATTCTAGATCTATGGATATCTTGGAAACTGCTGATCTGATTTGGCCCAGATTTTAAAGCAAGAAAGGGGATGACCATACATTGGTAATTTAGGCTTCCAGAACTTTGGGCGTGATCCGAAAAAATCAGGAAAATCCGAATACGTTTTACAATATGAAAAAGTGGGAGGCCGAGGTTCTGCAATCTGATTATTATTATTATTATTATTATTATTATTATTATTATTATTATTATTATTATTATTATTATTATTATTGCAGGTGCCTGCTGACGTGGATACTGAGAGTATAAGGTGTATACATCGTGAGAATGGAGAGCTAGTTATATTGGCCCATCGTCAGTCAGAGACTGGTAAGGCAGCTGAAGACAAACCCGAGACATGTGAAAATACAGAGGCAAGTACTGAGGAAACACCAGAGCTGAACACGGTTGAAGAGACATCAAAGAAGAGTCCAGAATGCTTTACCGGGATGAAATGTGACAATTCTGTGTCTGTTGCCGATGATACGGCTATCGTAGATTCAAGTCTATTCTCTATGGACATACCTCTATCTGGATTCGAACCATCAGAAGTGACAGTTACGTGCAGAGGTCGTACAATAACGATGTGTGGCGAGAAGACGGATGAGAGTGATCATGGCAAAACATATCAGAAATGGCGACGTCAGATACTGCTTCCCCCTAACGTGAACTTTGAGCAACTCAGCTGTCGTCTGTCTCGTGAGGGAAAATTACGTCTGTGCGCCCCAACATCTGCCTCGGAACAGAGCAGTCCGCCAGAAGAGAGAGAGGTGCCTGTATTGGTGGAGGGACTGAAGAATGAGAAGAAAGCCAAGCAGAGTGCTGAAATCATGGAACATTGAACTTGAATTTGATAATGAAATAAGCATACATAGCCTCTGATTGTTGTATAGTATTTATTTATTATTTGTCATCCAAGACACATATTCTCTACGTTAATCTATTATTTTAGCTGCTATGATGTGCTGATATATTTAATTAATTTCATTGAAACCTGTCAAATAATGTGCAATAAATTTGATAAAATGTGAATGAATAAATGCGTCTGTTTTATATATTACTGAAATAGATATTATACAGCCCCGTTTCACTATATAATATATCATGGAAGAGCAGCGGTGTCAAGGAAAAGATAATTCAGATTGATTTTATCAAAGTTTCGCCTAGCTTATCTCAACATTTCTAACTACATATTAGCTCGGATTTTTTTCTACCAGAACACCAATGCGCTTCCGTATTATACAGCGCTAAACTGGGATGATTTGAGAGACTACTCCACGAAGGAAATTGTGCTGAGTCGGACATTATGATATAAGTCATTACAACACCAGACCGCATGTGATGCCCATTACCGCACACGCACACGCACACGCACGCACGCACGCACGCACGCACGCTATAGATGTCAGTTCGTGTAATAAAAAGGTAGTAAATCTGTGTCAATTCACCTTTCCAGTGTATCCATCCATCATCTGACCTCGTATGACGTCATAATCAGCTCAGAGCGTGTATGATGACGTCACAATCATTACGTCACAAAGGGTTCCATATAGCCCGTCATCAAATCTCAATTACTCCGACACGTATGAATTGTATGTCTTCGTAATTTCTTTGCTATTTAATAAACATATTGTTGAATATTTTGAAACTAATTTGACAGGGCAGCCTTAGGCAGCAACAACACCCAGTCAAATTAGTTTCAAAATATTCAACAGCTTACCTGTGTAGTTTTATTTAAATTGATAGTCAGTGTGTTTAGAGATCGATCGATCCCAACACGAGCGAGGTGTGGGTGGAGTTTAGCTAGAGATGGGCGGGGCATAGCTAAAACCGGAAAGGTCCATTTCATAATAATGAAATTGGAGGCTATTTAATTCGTACAGTCACTCTGATGTCAAGCTTTTAAATTTCCAAATTAAATTAAAATATATACTGGTATTCATTTTTCAACAAATTTGATGGAAACTGACGGTATAGTAGACAGCAACATCGTCCACGAAAATTGTTGAAAAATATACACCAGATTCTTTGTTATTGACACAGTAAAAGACAGAATATTGACATCAGTCTAGTAAGGATTAATAGTGACGACTTTTTGAAACCGATACACACGGACCAACTTGTTGTATACAACTTGTTGGGTGAAAATAGAACACTGTTCTGTTTTTCCAGCCAACTTTTTTGTTGCATACAACATGTAAGTGTGTATACAACTTGTAGTGTCGTGTGTATAGAGGTTAAACTGTTGAATATTTTAAAACTAATTTGACTGGGTGCTGTTAGTTTCAAAGTATTCAACAGACGGTTTATTAAATAGTAAAGACATACAATTCATGCAACTTGATGGACTATTAAGCGTTTATAACGTAAATGATTATGACGTCATCCTTCACGTGACGTAGTTGATTATGATGTCATATGATTGACTGAGAGACTGGATTCGTCTATTCGAAATTTAGAAAACTGTACAAAACAGACAAGGCCTCTACTTGTGTATCTGTTTCCACTATATTGGAAAATACAATGGTAATGGTGATTGAGTATCTGCATCCGTGTATACCGGTGGTTTATATGCAACTAATACCACATGTAAGCGTCCATTCCGCTATCAGATTACCTATCTCGGGGCATGGAGATTTCGACCAGAGAGTTCTTCATCCTATTAGACCTATGGTTGGTGCGAACGCGGTATCCGGTGGGCTTTGCTCATGAGATGTAACTGTCCGTCGTATACGATGTCCCAATGATCGTATATATAGTCAATGGATGATCTTTCAGCCTATTGCATTCTAGGGTCCCAGGATTGTGGACCAGGATTACTAAATTCAGAGATTCAATGTTCAAGATCTATTGGCAATCACGAAGGCGTTGATCCTTGTAGCAAACCAATAGAGGGGTCCATGTTTAGCTTTATACCCTGCCACCTTTTCTTGCTAAGCTACGCCCACTATTACGTTTGTTGGAATTACTTTATATCGGCTACTTTGACTCCTGAATTCCCAGAATCCCAAATTCAAGCTAACTATGCAGATAAGCTATAGAATATGTTGACACCAATTTAACTGAGTGCTATTGATACCTATGGCAGCAAAACATTCCAGTCAATTTAGTTTCAAAATATTCAACAGAATGTATATTAAATAGTGAATCCATGATATACAATTCATACACTTGACGGACTTTTGAATTAATGACGGTGCTAGATACGTCACTATGTATAATGGCGTCAGTCTACATGTGACGTAATTGATTATGACGTTATATCATTGTGTGACATGTCTAATCTCTTCATTATCAGGACTGTCAAGTGTATTGTGCTTGAATAATGCAAATGGACACTTCTCCAGACCACTGTAGAAGCTGCTTTGGCTATTGTGAGTGTTGAAGGATTAAAAACGCTAGATCTGTGTCACTGATGATAAAAATATACTACTATCTATTGTTATTGATCTAGTACATTGCTAGATTAAGCCATTCCTATTTTATATTCCCAGAACATCCTAAAGCTAAAGATATATGGTAAGAAAAATAATGAAATTAGACAATCTAAGGTAAGAATGTGTAATGTACCCGTAATCCTAACTTATTTTACTACATGTAATATAAGCTGTAATGGTGCTGTAAAGTCAACCTATTATCCTACATGTATCAACCATTCCCAGTCTGACGCCAATATACTATTTTTACTGTGTCAACAGCAAACCAGTGAAATAAATTAACGTCGCGGTCAAGAAACTTTCTAGGTAGCCATTTATCCTCCTGTCCACTTGCTTCTTTTTCCACTTACAACCCCATCCATTCCAGTCCCAGCCTACCTACCCATCCATATTCCTACAGTGCCCAACCTGTACCCCTATGCCCGTCAAACACCCCTGCTCATCTTGTAACAAGCCAGTAAAGAAAATTCAGCAAGCATTATTATGTGATTGTTGTGGTGAATGGGTGCACCGAACCTGTTCCGAATTAACAACCACGGATTATGAAATTTTAGAAAACATAGTGGTGTATTATCTGCAACAAAACTCAATTTCCATTCAATCACCATGATAACGACACTGAATTTAAACTCAACATATTAGGTCCAAGCATACTTATAACTCCATTTAACCTAAACTCATCACAGGATTTCCTACTCTCTGAGACATATACTGATGATCAAGAAATTACTCTCCCACAACCTAAATGTAACTATAAACTACAAAGTGAATTTAGCAAAAACCTGATCCAAAACAAAGATACCATCTCCTTTTCGACTATGCACATCAATATAAGGTCATTACCAAAGCAATTTTTTAGACGCTAGCGCAATTGAATATAGCATTATTGGAATCACAGACGTGGATTAAAACTAACTCGGCACTCAGCTTAATCGATATGCAAAACTACAAATTCCTGGAAAACCACAGGGCTACTAAACCAGGAGGTGGGGTAGGCATCTACATACAAGAAAATATACAGTGTTATAAGAGAGAGGAACTGACAATAATGGAGGACTTTTTTAATCTATCTTTATTGAAATATCTATGGAAAAAGCTACGAACAAAATTGTCGGTGTCATTTACAGTTCTCCAGAAAGTGATAAAGAGAAATTCATAGAAACATTAGAAAAATGCTTTAAAACCATACAAAGGGAGAATAAAACAGTTTATATATTGGGTGATTACAACATTGATTTGCTTAGAGAAAATGAAACCACTACTCAAGATTTTGTAAATTTATTAAGAACATTTTGGATACTATCCATTCATCACAAAACCGACACGAATAACTGAAAAGAGGGCCTCTGTCATTGACAATATTCTCTCAAATAACACTGCAAATCCCAAAACCCAATCTGGTATCTTTGTTGAAGACATGAATTCAGACCACCTACCAATCTACTACATGGAAAGTGAACAAATTAGAACACAGTTATTCGAAAAAGTAACAACAACATGTAGAGATTTTAGAAATGAGAACATAGAAAATTTTAGAAACAGTTTGGTGAACATAAATTGGAATCAGGTGACCAACTGTGACTCATGTGAGGATGCCTACAACACATTCCACTATATATGTACTAATGCCTATGAAGCTGCATTTCCACTAAAAACAGTTAAGAAATTTAAGCAAAATCCGACTAAACCCTGGCTAACAAGAGGTTTGATAGCCGCCTGCCATAAGAAGAACAAGCTGTATTTAACCTTTATTAAGCACCCGACTATGTACAATGATACTCAGTTTAGGAAATATAGAAATAAACAACCAAATTATTAGGACCGCAAAAATAAACTATTACCATTATAAATTTGATGCCCAAAAAAATTATATAAAAGAAACATGGAAATTAATTAAATCACTATTGAATAAACAAAAAGCAGCTTGGAAACAGCGTGGTTCATTAGTAATAACACAATTATAACAGATAAAAATGAGATAGTAGACAAATTCAATGAATACGTTATTAATAATGGATCTAACCTATCACAAAAAATTCAATCCAGTTCAGCCAAAAATATACAAGACTTTGTCAGGCAGCTACCAACACTCAATGTTCCTAATACCAACAGATGAAGAAGAAATCTATAAAATCTTGATGCAAATTAACCCGACTAAAAGTGCAGGTATTGACAACTTTAAATGGAAAATCTTTAAACACTGTATAACAGAAATACCCACCCCACTAAATCACATCTGCAATCTCTCATTCTCACAAGGTATATTCCCATCACGACTAAAAATAGCACGAGTAACACCTATTTATAAAGCTAAAGATCCATCTGATTTTACTAACTACAGACCAGTCTCAGTGCTTCCACATTTTTCGAAACTCCTGGAACGATTATATTACAACAGAATTGTTAATTATCTAAATAGATATACAATTATCTACAAATCTCAGTATGGTTTCAGAGAAAAACACTCTACTATGCTTGCCATTGTTGATGTGATAGAAAAAATATCTAAAATAAAGAACATACACTTGGGGTGTTCCTGGATCTTTCTAAAGCATTCGACACTATTGACTATGAAATCTTATTGAAAAAATGACCACATTACGCTTTGGATTGGATTCAAAATTATTTGACTGACAGGATTAAATGTGTTCAATTTAATGGCGCTATTTCAGGAAACAAAAAATTAGTCTGCAGTGTACCTCAGGGTTCAATCCTTAGACCCATGCTGTTCTTACTATGCATGAATGACTTACCCAATGCCACTAACCAACTTTCATTAATACTATTTGCAAATGATACCAATGTCTTTGGTAGACATAAGGATATAAATACTATAGTCTATTTGGACACACATCTAATCTGGGAGAAGCACATAGAGATAATCACATCCAAGGTAGCAAGGAATATTGGTACAATGCGCAGACTCAAATCATATCTTCCATCTCATATCTTTAAAACTCTATATAACATGTTGATACTTCCACACATAACCTACTGCAATGCTATCTGGAGCAATACATATCAAAATAAACTTTAAAAAATAAAATCACTACAATAGCAATCTATCAAACTATTTTCGCAAACAGCCGGGGGACAAGCTACCTTCAAAAGCAACAAAATCCTAAACCTCGAGGACATTGGAAGGATTCAATTATATGCAATTCTAAAGGACTACCACAATGGCAACCTACCATCATCTCTATCCAATCTTTTTTCAATAAATGCAGACATGCATACGCACAACACAAGAACAAGTTCCAACCTACATGTCACATACCACCGAAGAGAGGCAGCTACACGAACACCATCCTACCAAGCAATACAATTATGGAATAATACAGATACAGACATACCTACACGAATTCCCAGGTTAAAATCATCCAAAAAATTCATCAAAAACATAATTATTGACAACTACTAGAAACCACACCACTAACCACCACCACCATGGCCATTACACAGCACAGCTCTGGAACGACTTGGCATGCTTCCGGAGTGAGATGAGGTGTCCTGTTGGGCATTCTGGGCACGGTGATGGAAGCCATTGCTTCCCAGAGTGGCGGTGACTTCCAATCCGATCGTGCTCGGAGTGCTCAGCGGAGCACTTCTCACTAATTAACATGTTAACTTACTGTCTTGACCTGGAGGCATGCCAACTTCTTTTAGCATTATTAATTCTATTATGAGCTGTGCTGTAGTCTAACTATTCACGGCACCTGTTCACCGGAACAGAACATCAAATGTTAAACTGTATGTGAGTAGTATTAATAATAATAATAATAATAATAATAATAATAATAATAATAATAATAATAATAATAATATATAATAGATGAGCCCCCTCCCACCCTCCATCCCTTTATGTTCATGAATGTAATTGTCCTGTTTTACTGTTGTATCCTACATGTATACTGTTCATATAGTATCACGTAATATATGTTTGTTCATGTTACATCCTATTATATATGTCATAATATATTTTGCAATTAATGTTTATATGTTAGGAGTCCACCACTTCATAGGCTTGCCTTTGGTGAACTGCCTGTTGTAATCTCTGATTTCAAAATAAATAATCTTAAATCTTGAATAATTCAGCAGTTGTGATTTTGACCAGCCATCAATCACACTCTATGTCCTTGTCATGTCATGTAACCATTTAACACCAATATTATTCAAAAACGGGTTCTACAATGGACCTTTCCGGTTTTAGCTATGCCCGCCCATCTCTAGCTAAGCTCCACCCACACTTCGCTGGTGTTGGGATCGACCGATCTCTGACCACCCTGACTATCAATTTCCAAAAAAACTACACATTTAAGCTGTTGAATATTTTGAAACCAATTTGACTGGGTGCTGTTGCTGCCTAAGGCAGCAACAGCGCCCAGTCAAATCAGTTTCAAAATATTCAACAGCATGCTTATTAAATAGTAAACAATTACAAAGCCATACAACGTGTCGGAGTATTTGAGATTTGGTGACGGTCTATATGGAACCCTTTGTGACGTAATGATTGTGACGTCATCATACACGCGCTGGACTGCTTATGACGTCATACGAGGTCAGATGATGGATGAATACGCTGGAAAGGTGAATTGTCTTGAAACATGTATATTTTACCGCCATTCCAGTGGTAAATTTTCAAAAATAGTCTTCTCTTGGTCTGCAAATGGACATTTTCTATGAAAAAATATATAAATTTTCTTGAACAAATTCGAGAGTTAAACTAAAAGCATAATAAAGCTATAAGTAAAAGCACACATTTCGGACAGATTGAAATCTTAGTTGATGATCTGCCCAAACTAAACCAATTCGCCCACACAGAATAGTCTATGAGTCCTAACCTCAGTCCTAACATCATTCGATTCATCGTCAAGGTCGATTATGACATACTTTATAATTGTCACTGTTTCCATACGAAATAATCTTTGTGGAAGAAATCCAGGTCAATATTATTCTCGCAAACCCACACAAAAACAGTAAAGCTAATTGCTTAGCTAGAGCTGATCGTTAGTTTTGGTTAAACACGTTATACCTATAAGGGCTGCCACCCCAAGCACCCACCCAACCCCTCCTTGACATTCCTCCTTTTCTTCAGGGCATCTGGGGAATGCTGTCCAAGAACAAGGGGAGTTGTCTCAATGTGAATACATAACTGATCAATCCGCGTTTTGGAAAGCTCTCGTGCAGTCCAACCCTTAAAGGAACGAATGATATTTATTGGTAATCTCATACAATATTAAATAAACTACCACCGGTAAAAATGAAAATGAATCTGGATTATTTGCGCAAAGGCATTTACTCAATCTAGGCGCGCTGGTGCTTCTCACTCCGCCGTGCGTCAACTGTGTGTGCAGGTATACCGCATAGCCATACCTGAATATAACAAAAGCACACCTGAATATAGTTTTGTAAGCGGTATGAATAGTATTCTCTATAGTCGCAGATGTAGAGCGATTAACTCGCTACTGCTAATTCACTATTGATCCTTTTAAAACGTTATATTTGAAAGCCACTTTCTGGTGGAAGCATCAAATTTCGGTCAAAATGATTTCAAAATTTTACTGCTGGTTTCCAAGGTCGCAATATGATGCCTACTGAATATTTTTACATTCGTGTGACTGAATGTAGACCCTGTCTCTGGAAACAACGGCTTTCAGTCAAACTGTTTTAAAACTAGACAGGATTTTACTCGTAGGACGCAATGGATAATCAGCTTAACGCGAATATAACTGAGCTTATATGACCGGTTATAGCGGGTATTAAGTATTCGCTCAGCATACACCAGTGTGCATGGGTCCAACTTCGTCACTAATTGGTCTCCCCCAGAATGCCATAAATGGTATTTAGCTGCTTTTTCTAATTAATCTGATTTATTTCTGTTTTGCACGGTGTGGGGGTTGTGTAGGTTGATTATTATATAATGCTGCCATTCAAGAGCATATGTTAGTTCCCTGATCCTTTAATAATTGATAAATTAATCAAAATCCATTTAGATGTTTTATGAATAGAATTGTCTTTGATTTAGATAGCGACCTTCATTTTCTCCTGAATTTGATCGAACTGCATGAGCTTGAATCACTAGTAACTGGTACGACGCCCCTTACCCAGGCACTTAGGTCTCTGGTTTAGAGATGGTTTAAAAAAGCAAGGATGGAGCAGAAATGACGGCCGGTCATGATTTCACCAGGGATATGTTCGCGATGGCACCATGAATCTGTTTCATACATGGAATTTGGTCCTAATCCGGGTATCTTGCATGGTATCATGTGTGCGTGCGTGTGTGTATGTGTGTGTTTGTGCGTGCGCGCGTGGGTGTGTCGTGCGTGTTAATTGATATTTTAATCTTAGTACTTCGTCGCTTTAACATTGTTATCTGTTATCAGATTTTTATCTTTTTGTCGCATCATCTGTTCATGAATGAGAGTAGTGACCTTTCTGATGACCCTGATTGATTTCATGCTGCTTGTTACTGGTAGTGGTTTAATTGTGCATCTTATAGATGTATTGTCGATGGCCCACGGTTTTAAATATCGTTGTCAACATATTGCTTTTAAGAGATTTGATTAAAATTAAATGAAGCTAGTAGAAGAACTCTTACGAAACTTAGGACTGCCATTCACCGCTTACCAATTGAAACAGGCCGCTGGACAGGAATACCAAAAATCAACAGAACATGTCCATTATGCAATAATGATGATATTGGTGACGAATACAATTACATGTTTTTATGTCCATTCTTTGAATAATCCCTTAAATTATTCATACCTGCTTATTACTCTACACAACCAAACTACTATAAATTTGAAAAGCTATTGTCGACTCCCAACTTGACATTGCAAAAAAACTATGCCAATTCGCTGCAAAGGTTATAGCGCACTTTTGGGCAGAAATAGAATAATTGTTCTCATTTTGTATGCCGAGGTGTGCTATAAAATGAGATCAGAGACAATAGTCGCAATAGTTATGACACTAAAATGTGTACTTATCCCTGACCTAGTACTGAACAACAAGAACGACGACGACGACGACGACCACGGCGGCTGCAGCTACTACTACTACTACTACTACTACTACTACTACTACTACTACTACTACTACTACTACTACTACTATATGCGGACGAGAGGACTATTCCGACCGATACTGTAGCACAAGTAGTACTGTTATTGCTGAAACAAAAAAAACTGCTATAAACTTATACACTTGTACACCACTAGTATATATCTATATGAATGTCAATATAAGTCTGGCAGTAATAAATTGAATTGAATTGAATTGGTATGTTTGCATCATCTGCGGTGCCCAGTGATATATAGATTTGAAGATTTATAAACAAAATCTGGCCATAGATTTCGGGTGCTCTATTCATCTGAGGATCTTGCTTTGCTGCAATAGACGGATCCATTTCTAGCTATGTCTCGCCCATTTGAGTTAATCTTTGTATAGGTTCCACTTTGAAACCTGACTTACCAGAATCCCAATTTCAAAGTAGGCCTAAACATACAGGTAAGCTTTTGACTATTTTGAAACTAATTTAACTGAGTGCTGTTGCTACATATGACAGCAACCGCACTCAGTAGAATTGGTTTCAAAATATTCAACGAAATATGTATTAAATGGTAAAGACTAAACACACAATTCGTACGCTTGACTTCAATGTTCGTGACGGAACTAGATACCTCAATATGGATCATGACGTCAGCTTATATATGACGTAATTGAGTATGATATCAAATTTCTTCTCTTGATCAGCTTACTGTTGATTACCTGCTCACACCAACACCTTGATCGACGACCCACAACCTCAAATTACTCTCTCCCAGTACATTAAGTTTTGAGAAAACATTAAACAATACGTTTCTAAGAAGTATTTATTTCTTTATTTAGTTCTTTAGTTATTTTTAAATTTATGCCCAATATAAATTAACAAAGTATGAAATTATATTTATTATGCCATAATATGTTACGCTAAATGTGTGCCCACTTATAAAATACAATCCATAACAGTATATAGGTCAGATATAGAGTGTATATACATAATTGTGTCTAGCCATATCTTCCAGGTGTATCTGTACAAACCCCGGTCATACATTAAACACTAGATGCTCTATGGAAGCCGACATTATTAACTCTTTAATCATCGAATTTGTTCAAGAAAATTTCAGTTTCTTCATAGAAAATGTCCATTTGCAGACCAAGTGAAGACTATTTTTGACAATTTACCACAGGGATGACTGACTCGGTTATCGAGCCAGTCATTCCAGTGGTAGATTTTCAAAAATAGCCTTCTCTTGGTCTGCAAATGGACGGTTCTCAAGACCACTGCAGAAGTTGCTTTTGGCTGATATGAGTGTTAAAGTATTAAGGGACCCGTTTGACCAGTGACCACCTTTCAGAGGTGGTCGGATAAGCGAGGAATGTTCGTTTTGTGGCTTTTTCCCAAGTTTTACATCAAACAAATTCAACTTCGCAGTGCAAATACAACAATTCACCTTTCCAGAGTACCCACCCATCATATGATGTCATAATGAACTGCGTGATGTGTAGAATGACATCATAATGAATGACGTCATGAATGATGTCGATAAGTACGTCACAAACGTATATTTGAAGACGGTCTATGCGTGTTGTACAAATTGTTTGCTTTTACTATTTAATAGATATTCTGTAGAATATTTTGAAACTAATTTGACTGGGCGCTGTTGCTGCCATAGGCAGCAACAGCACCCAGTCAAATTAGTTACAAAATATTCAACAGCTTCCCTGTATAGTTTTCAGGAAATTGATAGCTAGGGCATTTGGGGATCGATCAATCCCAACACGGCGAGGTGTGGGTGGAGCTTAGCTAGTGATGGGCGGGGCATAGCTAAAAATGGAAAGGTCCATTACTTCGCCATAACAGAACCTTTGAAGACAGCAACAGCTTCCAATCAAATTGTTTTCAAAATCTTCAACGTGGCAAAGCTGTCTTCAAACTGACCGTATTGTAATTTCAGGCATGAAAGGCATGCCAAACTCAAAATAACTCAATCATTTCTATTCAAAGTGCGACATCTAGTAAAGAACGATGGTGCGATATATATCATCACCGCGATGATAGCTTAAGCCAAGCCAATTAACCATTTAATTGTCAGATTCGGTCAAGAAAATCAAAATACTTTCAGGCCCGGAGACGATTTTATACCACTCTAATGACTGACTCGGATATCCAACTAAAATAGGTTTCCTTGTCTGCAAATAGACATTCCTCCAGACTACTTCAGAGGCCAGCTTTTGGTTGACTGGATTATTGAAAGGTTAAGTAGATTATCGACATACAGTTTTGCATTTCCGTAGAGCAAATGCTTTGAACCATCTATATTAGAACCACTGTCGGCTAACGTTCATCACCCTAACACACACTACTATACTTGGAAAATGTTCATTTATAAAATATTGCGATTATTAATCTGCGATGTATCGCAGACTATTGTTTTCTTACCGGGTCTTTTTCTTTCTTTCTTTCTTTCTTTTCTCCTCCTACAGTTTTCATCCGATCAACTTCAAACTTGGTCAACTTCTGGGACCCATTGGGATCTTTATTGCTATTGTTTTTATTTTTTTTATCTGCCTAATGGTTTTCGAACTACCCACCTTTTCGTGGGCAAAAAAGTCCCATAGGAAATGTATAGGGAAGTTCAGTTTCGATCTTTGAAGTGCTACTACAGCCAGAGATTTGAACGGATCACTACCATATCTGGTGAGGATGTTAGCACTGGCGATTTATTTCCTAAAAATATTTTTTTTACAAAATGGCCGCCAGACCTTTGACCCGCGAATGCATGCCAAAAAGTCCCATAGGAAATGTATGGGGATTTCAAATGGATGTTTGAAGTGCTACTACACCTAGAGTTTTTTTAAATACCGGTTTTCGTTTTTAGCAGAAATGAACTCGGGATGAAAATTTTTTTTAATTTCTTTTCGAAATTTTTTTTTTTAAATTACGACCAGACGAACCTTTTGGGGTCAAAATGACCAAAAATCTTTTTTGCAGAAATGCACAATTTTCCTTTTCAGAATGCCCGCCAAAATGAGTTTTTCTCTGATCGACTTGAAATTTGGTGAACTATCGCTCATACTCACTTGATTTGTTATCAAATTTAAAGTTGATTCGACAAATAGTTTTCGAGAAAATCAGCTTCTGGGTGCCACATCCCAATAGTAAACCTATAGGAGCAATATTGGAACAGTGTTATCTCCTATAGTTTTCTTCCGATTCTCTTCAAAAATGGCCAGATTCTAGAACATTGAGAGATCTAAAAAAATTCCAATGAAAATTTTAATATCTCCCTTGGGGTCAAGGTCATTCACGGGTAAAACTTTCCCGTTTTAATGTTTGGCATAAGTTACCTTCCTTTCATCATGCAACTTCAAATATCATGTTAGAAGACACACACATTATTTTATGCTCAGGGTCACCGTAGTGTAAACTTATGGGAATTTCAAGCATGGGTCTTTGAGCTGTCACTACAGCTAGAGTTTGTATTAGATCATCATCACACGTGTTAGATGGCCTTAGAAGTGGCTTTATACTATTTCTTCATGTTCAGACATCGCAGATTTACAGCTACTTCAGTAAATGTTCTCTAGTTATTATTATTATTATTATTATTATTATTATTATTATTATTATTATTATTATTATTATTATTATCTTCGTCGGCAGCTGCAACACCAGTAGTAGTAGTAGTAGTAGTAGTAGTAGTAGTAGTAGTAGTAGTAGTAGTAGTGGTAGTAGTAGTAGTAGTAGTAGTAGTAGTAGTAGTAGTAGTAGTAGTAGTAGTAGTAGTAGTAGTAGTAGTAGTAGTAGTAGTAGTAGTTAATATTATCAACGCACTGGCTCAGAATCTTCAATAATTGAAAAAATTCAAAAATTTACAATATTTTGGTTTATCTTACGCCTGAGATTTGTCATTCTGTTTGAGGAAAGCCATATGACATTAATTTTAACCCTTTACTGGCTAAATTTGTTCAATAAAATCCAAATATGTGCTTACTTTATTTAATGAACTTTTGCCGGCACAGACAAGGTCATTCCCGAGAACATGTCACTGAAATGACTGTCTCGGTTCCCGAGCCAGTCATTACAGGGGTAGATTGTCAAAAATGCTCCCATCCCCGCCGGCAAATGGACATTGCCCAAGATCACTACAGGGCCCGCTTTTGGTTGACCATCATGAAAGGGTTAATGTTGAATGATTGAGATGGATATTCTGGATAGCAATTTGAGGTTTGCTTTTACCAAGATATCAGGTAGATTCGGATTTTTCTTAAACGCAATTACTGGACGCTTGTTGAAGGGTTCTTTCAGTTTCTCCTATAGGTTTTGATACTCATCTTTCAAAATTTTGGAAATTTCAACGGTTTTCCGATTATAGGTCGAAATGAATGGAATTTTGTCACGTTGATCAGATAAGCTTGGGTCCGAGTTTATTCCCCTTGGCCATTGTGTTTCGAGTTCTTTAATCCAAAACGATTTTCGAAGTTTTCTTTGCTTATCAGTTTTTTCTGCCGTATCTGAAAGGGGTGGCTGTTCAATCGGCATAATTTCAAATTCACGCGGGACTAAATGGTCAGGAAGATTAAAATGTTCGGAAATATGTGTGTCTTCCTCTAGCCTAATATCTGAGTTGTCGAGTTGCCCGCCATCTTAATGGACATTTGGTTTCGCCGACATACTGTTTTTGGCACAATTTGCATGAAATTAGATAAATAACATTTTCAGAGTCACAATTTAGATTAGACTGAAGTTGGAATTTGCTTTTGTTCTGAAAGCGCGTGAAAGTATTCTGGTTTGGGAGAAATTCATCTAACTTGCACCTTTTCTTTCCGCATTTGCGAGATTCGCCTAGACCTATAATCGGACGATTGTGAGAAATTTTGGTACGCCGATGATTTGAGGCATTATCTGGAATGGCTTTCAAGCCGTCCAATGTTTCAGATTTGATTTTGCGCAAGAATCGTGAGGAGTAACCTTGTGGTTTGAGGGCTTTGAATAGGGTAGAACACGCTTCTTCAAAGTTTTTTCTATCACTCGAATTCCTGTGAAAAAGGATTATTTGCGATTTTACGATTCCTTTAAAAGTATGCGGCGGATGGAAAGATTTTTTGTGTAGTAGCTGATGCGAATCGGTTGGTTTGAAATACACTTTGTAGTCTAAGTAGCCAGTTGTTTCATACTGTAGACCTCTATATACAGTTACATCCACGAAATCTACAGACATTTCGTCAATTGTCGCTTTTAACTTGATATTCTGATCGTGATTGTTCAGAATTTCGAAAAATTCACCAAACTCTGCATTTGTGTTTTGCCAAATCATGAAAATATCATCACGGTACCTGCGATAAATGAG
Organism: Chaetoderma sp. LZ-2023a; assembly: GCA_034401795.1. NCBI lineage: Eukaryota > Metazoa > Mollusca > Caudofoveata > Chaetodermatida > Chaetodermatidae > Chaetoderma > Chaetoderma sp. LZ-2023a. The sequence goes on along the minus strand of CM067366.1, from coordinate 60,318,128 downwards.
GGGCTGTTTTTGGACACTTTTCTAACGCTTCCTCCTCCCACTCCGCTGCGTAAATATTGGCAAAACATGGGCTAAAGCGCTTGCCCATCGTGCAGCCGCAAATTTGTTGGGAAATTTCGCCACCGAATTCAAAATCATTGCCTTTCAGACTCAGCTCTAATAGAGCTATTACTTCTCTGTCCGGCCTGTTGGTATCTGGGTAGTTCACGAATGCTTTACGGATAGAATTTATACCCTTCTCGATGTCAATGTTTGTATAGGCCCCCTACGTCACGTGTATGCTGACGTCACAATCAAAATGCGTAATGAATAGCGTATCTAGCTCCGTCATAACAATAAAAAGGTAGACAACTGTACGAATTGTATGTTTTTACTATTTAATACACTTTCGGTTAAATATTTTGAAACTAATTTCACTGGGCGCTGTTGCTGCCATATAGTATGCAGTCCAATTATTTTCTAAATATGTAACAGCTTACCTTAAGTTACCTCGAAAATTAATTAGAAATGTTATTCTGTGAATTCAGGATTCAATGTATATAAATTGATTCCATCACGTGGAGAAAATGGGCGGAACTTTGCTACAAATGGATCCCTGTGCACCAGCCCATTGTGTTCAATGACGTCATAATGAAGGATTCCAGTTTATCCATTAATAATATGACGTCATAATCAACTACGTGTCATGTAGGATGGTGTCATAATCAATTACGTTACGAATGACGTAGCTAAGTTCGTCAAGAACTCTTGATTGATGACGGACTAAACATTGTTGTACGAATTGATTGTCTTTATTATTTAATAAACATGGCACAGGCAGAAACAGCACCCAGTCAAATTAGTTTCGAAATATTCAACAGCTTACCTGTATAGTTTTCTAGAAATTGAGATTCAGGGAGTGCAGGGATAGATCGATCCCTACGCGGGCAAAGGGTAGCGTGGGTGGAGCTTAGCTAGAGATGGGCTGGGCATAGCTAAAACTGGATTCCTCTATTCCTGCTATTAGACTCACTATGAGTCACGAGGAGAATAGCGACCACATCATACTGTGAGCCAATAGTGCTGTATAACGTGCTTATACACAGAAAAACTAAAAATGAATTAAAACAATGTAAGTAAATAAAATATACTTTATACAATGCGCATACAAAAAGTTCTTTCTAACAGTGTGCTGATACAGTGACAGTTATTGACTTAAATTTGATTTCTGATTAATACCTTATTCGCAGAGTGAGCTAGCCGTAGTCATGGCATCCATGATGCCACAGTATCCATATTTCACTATTATGTATTAAATATCTAGCAATATATATACTTTGTAACAAGTGGAATATTTAGTAACATTATCAAATAAAACACAATATCAATCAGCGATGAACGGCGGCCATCTTGGACGTCATCTTGGATTTTGAAGATGCCATCAGAAGTGTGGAGGGAATCATTACTGGATATGACACGCCCAGTTCTAGCTAATCTCCGCCCACTTTTACGGTTGTCGGAATCGATTCGAAAATTTCAAATCTAGATTCTGGGAATTCAGATTTCAAGTAGCTATACTGTTGACTATTTTGAAACTAATTTGACTGGGGCTGTTTGTAGAAACAACTTCCAGTCAAATTAGTTTTAGAATATTCAACAGAATGTTTATTACATTCATCAAACACATACAATTCGTACACTAGCGTGACTAGTGACGGATTTGTCGATTTTGGTGACGGAGTTACGGGTCATAATTACTGTCATCAGCTAACTAGTGACGTAATTGCTTATGCCGTCAAATACTTGAGTGACAGATCGGATTCTTCCATTGTTGGGGAGTGATTTTTTTTTCCTGTTTTTCCATCTGATATCCATGCATTAATCCTAAAATAACTTAGTAAGTATCGGTATGAACTAGCTTTAGTAAACTAGTTTGATAATAAAGGAATCAAATCTGTCAATCAAGCATGTGACGTCATAATCAATTGCTTTACACGTAGGCTAACGTCACAATCAACTACGAAACGAATAACGTAGGCTACGTCATTCGGAAACCTTTAAAAGTCCATCAGTTGTACACCACGACACGTGCATTCAACTTATTATTACTAACAGCAACAAGTTATAATTGTAAGTTTCAATTCAGGATTTTTTGTTCACAAATTGTTTGCCTAATTTCCGTTTTCAGATTTGATTTTACAGACTGCCGTCCACCCCATCCCACCTCCGAGAGAATACAAGTAATGTCCTCCACCCCCTCCTTTACACGGCATGTGCAGCACTTACACGCGCCAACAACAGCTCATTAGGCATCAACAAGCAAAGCATGCACCGCTAGCAACATTAATTTTGGATTATTTAAGTTTTTACTTTTATTTATCGCAAATACACCGCACACGAAAGCTATCAGCTTAGCAAACGGTCTCTGGCGCCCGTTTGCTAAGCTGATATCTCTCGCGTGCGGTTAATTTCTCTGAGTTTTTAGCCACGAATGACCAAGAGGAAAATATCTATTGTGTTTGGTAATTTTGTTCTTTTGTGCCAAAAAAACTGCATCATGTGCGCTGTAAAGAAAATTAATGGCTTGTAAGGCTCCCACAGTGTGTTTTTAACTGGCGCCTCAAGCGAAGTTATAAATAATAGTTTGGTAGCGAGCAAATTAGTCGTGACATCGTAGAGACACTGGGTTAAGAGGTTAGCTCACCCGTGTGCCGGGAATCTGCACTAGGCCTATCAGCTTGGACAAAGGGACATTTGTGCCTGTTTGTTAAGCTGATAGCTCTCGTGTGCGCCGCATTTTATCGATTATTTCAGCGAAGCTGTTCGCTTTGTTCAGCGCACAAGACGAGATTTTCGGCACGAATGGTTAAAATTTATCAAACACGATAGATATTTTGCTCACTGTCATTCGTGGTCAAAATTTCTGAGAAATTCACAGCGCGCGAGAGATATCAGCTTAGCAACCTGTCACTCATACCTGTTTGTTAAGCTGATAGCTCCTGTATGCACCCCACAATAACATCAGCTAGAAATGGACGGCATAGCTAGAAATAGTTTCTTCCACACTAAACGAGGATATAAACTTGCTTACATGGTAAAAGTAGATGATGTATCTAACCTGCTTATCGGTCAGTCTGTCAGTAATTTATTTTAATTTTGACAAAGTCGCATACGTCCTCGCTATGGAACACATATAGACACTTATTGTTGCGGTAAATGGTATCTTCAAAATCCACAAATAAGCTATACATATATAATTAAAATCTAGTCAATGTACTACTCAAAAATGTTGCGGGTACAGTTGGGGTGGTGGCGGTGCTGGCGGTGGGGGTGCTGATGGGTTTGCTGATTCCATGCCTGTTGTGGTATGATATGCTGGAATAATTGGTTGTACCGGGGTAGCGAACTGGCCGTGGTATATTGTTGAAGCGGTATAAGGAGGAGGCGGCTGATATGGCAATGTCTGTCCTACGACTATCGTCGGACCGCTTCCTGAACCTGCAAATATAAACATTATGTGAGTATACAGCGTAACAATGGATGGGTGGAGGGACGGACGGACGTGCGGCCGGGTGGATGGATGAATGGATAGGTGGGTGGTGGATGGGTGGATGGATAAAAGGTGAATGGTGGGTGGGTGTATGTGTGCATGGATGGGTGGATTGCCGACAGTGCACAGACAGAGTGATGGACAGACGGGTGTCGGGTTGGGGTGGGATGGTCATCGATATAGGTGACAAGAAAGCTGCGCTAAAATGGTTTTGAATACCGGGTACTCCCTAGTCTTCCTTATTATAAGTTCCCATGTGAACTGCATTTTGTGAACATACATTGGCGGTTCTTTAATATAGCTAGTTCTACAAGCACCCTTCTTATAGAACCAACACTTTGTGGGTTCGAAAGCGAAAATGTTCGATTGCATTACAAATGCATGGCCAACTTACTTGAATGAAGTACAGCTCCGACCTGGCGTTTGGGCCTTTTTACCGCCATAACCACACATACTATTAAGCTGAGGAATAATAATAATAATAATAATAATAATAATAATAATAATAATAATAATAATAATAATAATAATACTTTCGTTTGGAAAATCCATCAAATTACAAATGATAATAATAATAATAATAATAATAATAATAATAATAATAATAATAATAATAATAATAATAATAATACTTTCGTTTGGAAAATCCATCAAATTACAAATGTACAAACTGGTCAGTGATCAAAAGTGGTCAAAGGCACCTTTTAGCCATAACCATATCATAAGTAGTACGGTATCTATATGAACGTTTAAACAATAGAATAAGCCTGTTTTAGATAACAATAGAAACGTCTAATTTTATGGACGTCTAAACAATAGAATGGGCGTGGCTTAGAGAACAATAGAGGCGTCTATAATATGGACGCCTAAAGAATAGAACGGGTGTGGCTTAGAGAACAATAGGCCACGGTTCTAAACAATAGAGGGTCAATATTGGTCCCCTACGAGTGATGAGGCAGTTAACAATATAGGCGTCCATATTGTTATAGACGGCTCTATTGTTCTTTTATGAGTCACCCCACCCCACCCCACCCCCAACCCACCCACACCAGCCCCACCATCACCCCACCCCTATCAGAGAAACAATGGAGCTTGTTGATGAGTCATTCAATCTGGAACAATAGAGGCGTCAATATTGTCATAGACGGTTCTATTGTTCTCTGATGAATCACCCTACCAAAGAACCAATGTAGTTTGTTGAAGAGTCACTCAATCTGGATCAACCGATGCGTCCGTATTGTTATAGAGGGCGCTATTGTTCTCTGATGAGTCAACCACACCCCACCCACCCACCCCACCCCACCACACCCCACCCACCCACCCCCACCCCCACCCCCCCACCCCCACCCCACCCCACCCCCACCCCCACATAAACTGTGGATAATATTAATTATTAAATGTTATATGAGTTATTGATATGAACTGCTAATCACTAAAAAGTTATACATGTTAAATGTGCTACATTGTGACTTTTGTATGTGTCTATGAACTTCTGACCAATCCGCTAGAAGTAACCAAAATTGTGTGCTTGCTAAAACTTTGAACCCGTTTTGATAGATTTCATTGTACGCGATTTCTTTGTTTTACAAGCCGGTAGCCTTTCTAATATTTTGAAACTATGGATTTTGGGAACCATGCTTTTCTCATACCTTCATTGCGCGGAGTCAAAGTGTTAGATTAGGAACATAACATGCTGATATATTGTTACAGAGCTGTGATTCTCAATTCTGCTAACAATACCTACAAGTATTGTAACTGTACTATATATGTGCTTATTTGTTTGTAATGGCTGCATCCTATTGATAGGACATACGCTTGCCCGCAACTATCTCTTCTCTTCGAATAGATTCCGCCCCACCCTCACCCGACTTGCAAGTATGTTTTGGCTAAAATGTTAGATAGATAGAATTAGCTGGCAACCATCCTCCCTCTCCCATAGCGACGCCACCCAAAATCTAAAACGCATGTCGTTCTACGCTGGAATAACCTGGTGTATGCGCTGCGCTGTATTAAACATAGTGAAAATATATTGTCCAGGGTTGATCTGCCTTTTCTAAATCCATTTTGCGTATCTGAGATAGTTTCGTGTTTTTCAGCAGATGCATTTACTCTGTTGTTCAATATTGTAGTGAATAGGCCTAGTTTTCCCATGCAGCTTAATCAGGTTCTTGTACTACAGTTTGACGCATCTGACTCACCGCCTGTTTTCTTGTATATGGGTATTATTTTTCCTATATGTGCCAAGTTTCAGGTAGCCAGTCCTTGTCAAAAATTAGGCTAAATAACTGTTGATCGATAGTGAACATTATACGACTTGTAGATTTAATATATTCATTCAGAATTTGGTCTGTTCCACTTGCTTTGTTGTATGCAAGCTTATTAATTACTGTTTATATTTCTTCTATAGAGATTGGGGTATCCAGTTCGTGGTTATCGCCTATATTTTCTTGTACATCATTATCTAGGTCATTGTCATCGCCTGTTAGCAATATTCACATTATTCTCTTTAGATGCACTTTTGCTGTTGCTAATTTTCCAATATGCTTTGTTATCTGCTCTTTTAAGTATATGGAGTTTGGCGTCAATTTTGGAGCGCATATTTTCCGCATGTATTTTTATCGGTATTTATATGCTTTGCTAGCATCTATTAATAGTTGTTTATTTAGCTCTGTCTTGTTCGTGTTGTAATTTTTCTTTCTCTTATGGTATACTTTTCGCTTTGTTGCAGACTCTTGCTTTATTCGTGCGTACTTTCCCTTTATACACCATCTTGTACCCAAACGTTTTTGCACTATTTGCAAACAAATTGCCTATCATGCAGACAGTACCATACTACTAACATAAGTATTTATATCAAATCATATTTCGCTGTATCATATCTAACCATATTAACCCAAAAGATTCTGCGGAATTATGCCCTAAATGTCTCCCATGTCACCTCTTTGTCACAATCACCTTTGACCCCAATGTTATCATGCTGCTTCCTAACATTATAGGTAACAAGTGGCGGCGCCACACAGGCGCAGTTGGAGCAAATAGCCCCACTCCTCAAAGTATGACCCACACCACACCACACCCACCAACCCCACACATGCCTTATTTGTACCCACACACCACCCTACGCCAGAAAAATGTGCATGAATATAATTCATATAGTTATTTTATTTAGGAACAAAATAAGAATGGTGCTTATCACTCAAAGAGCACGTAATGGTTTCTCAGAGCATCTAATTTTCACATGTTCACTTTTGTGAGAGCGTTACATCCTTCACCAACATTTGCACCCCAAACCAATCGATTGCCAATCAACTTTCCAAAAAAACCTTGAGATCAAGTCAAGTCACGTCAATATGCTTGCTGCTGTTTTTGCCATTGGATTCCTCTGAAGAAACTTAGTACCTAATCTTGTTTCCAAACTTTGCGATTGATCTGGTATTTCTGCTCAATTGTTCAGAAGATTATTTTACAAATCTAAGTCAGCCAAAGGATGGATCTGATATTAGCTGACAATCGGAATCACGAAATTCGAAACGTCCATCAAGTGTATAAATTGTATGTCTTTGATTGATTTACCATTTAATGAACATTCTGTTGAAAATTGAGAATTTCAAAATATTCAACAGCTCACTTGTATAGTTATCATGGAATTGGGGTTCTGGCAATTCAGGGTTCAAAGTATATATTATATAAATCGATCCCAACACACGTAAAAGTGGCTGGAGCTTAGATAGAGTGGGAGGGGCATAGCTAGAAATGGGTGGGCATGGCCCGAAAAGAATCCCGCCATATGACTGTCAGTCAAATCGACAAACAATGTTGTCTTGAGCAAACCATATCTTAGACCAATTTCGCTGGCAGGTCACGAAAAACCATCTTGACTCGGGGGGTCAAAAGGTCTGAAGGAACGTTCGTTGAAAAGGGTGGGCGGGCGAGATTCTTCGGCGTACCCAGGTAATCTAAGGAGATTTCGAGAATATTAGCTTTAAAATCAATTAGGCATATTTGTTTTAGTATCATAAAACACTTAAATCTTACCCGATCAAAAGACAGAGCGAGACAATGCCACCAACTACAGCACCTGCAATCACAGCAGGACTGCTATAATGATAAAAAAAATTAAATAATGATGATAGCATTTTATCGTAGGATTTAACCCTTTAATGGCTAAATTTGTTTAAAGAATTAAAATATTTACTTCTTGAATGTCCATTTGCAGGCCAAGCGAAGGCAATTCTCTGGTATTCCAGTGGTAAATTTTCAAATATAGTCTTCTCATGGCCTGCAAATGGCCATTCCTCAAGACCACTGCAAATGCCGGTTTGGGCCGGCTTCGTCATGAATACAGAAATGTTGGTGAATCAGATTCAATGAGAGAGCGGGTGTGGGGGTGGGATGGGGGTGGGGTGAGATTTAGAAAGAATGGAGAGAGTAATACGACAGTAGAGTATGAAAGATGAACAATCGATAATGCGTATTACATAATGGTTGGCAAATAATTGTGTTTAATTATTGTATAACACATATGCTTATTGCTGGATATAGACATTCCTTAAATTGTAAATACATTGTACGGTTCTGATTCATAAGGGAGATATGTGGATATATTGTCTGATTATATATATAGTTAATAGAAACTAATCATCATAGGTATCGTATATATACTGGCTATTGACTATATATATATATTGTCAATAGAAACCGAATAACTATCGTATAAAAGCTTAATAGTCCGTCAGATTGTAGGGATTGTATGTCTGTACTATTTAATACGCATTGGCAGCAACAGCACCCAGTAAAATTAGTTGCAAAATATTCAAAAACTTACCTGTATAATTTTCTGGGATTTAATAGTCAGGCCGTTGAATATTTTGAAACTAATTTGACTGGGCGTTGTTGGCAGCAACAGCAATCAGTCTAATTAGTTTCAAAATATTCAACAGTTTACCTGTAGTTTTCTGGAAATTGAGATTCAGCGAAGGCAGGTATCGATTGATCCCAACGCGGGTGTGGGTGGAGCTTAGCTAGAGAGGGGCGGGGCATAGCTAAAACTGAATTCATCCATTAGAGTTTGTATGAACGTGTGAGAAGAGTGAAACTATATTGCCGGTTATAAAATAAGTGCGTAGTGTTCCCACAATATACAGTATACAATCCACAATATGTGTAATGATCATTATGATTATGGATTGTGCAGTTATAAAGTTACTAAACCACAGATAATCTGTCCAAATATTATTATGGCCTACTTCATCACAATGTTGCCACTGGCTCTCTGCTATGGCTCGGTATGGTGGCCAAAATTATTATTAACGCATAGGTGCATATTCACAGCAGAATGATTCAAAACAAAATTGTCAAAATCATATAGTTTTAGAGGCTTAAATTGTGTGCCTAGATGTAATGAATCGAAATAAATCTTATAAATTAATATAATTTTTTAAGTTGTCTAATTGAATTAGAGGCGCGAGTCCCTAATTCAAATTCACAAATAAACCTACGAAATTTATGTTAAGATTTATTTCGTTTCATTACATTGAGGTACACAATTTAATTCTCTAAAAGTATATAATTTCAACAATTTTATTTTCAAGCAATTTGCTGTGAATATGCACCTGCGTAATTACTAACGCTTAAGCGTAATTATTAACGCTTAAGCGAAATTATTAACGATTAAGCGAAATTATCAACGATTAAGTGAAATTCGAATTTCGTTTAAGCGTTAATCATAATTTTGACCATAATACCGCTCCATGCATGCTGTGTTCAGTCTGCTTCTATAGTACGCTTTATAGTTTTGGGTTATTTGTATATGATCGGATGGCGTGTGAATTGGCCATGCTGATTATTGCACTATGAACAGATTGCTTTATAATTGTAGGCCTAACTATTGATATCTCTACTATTGACGTATCAGATAACTGTGGTTTTTACTGTACCTATTCACAGAATTGTTTCGTCACTGTTCTTTGTTTTAATAAGTCATAATATTATTGTATCTGTGTACACAAACCAGTCAGTTCATTATATCTGGTCTAAGTTGTTGACACCATATTTCAAAGGGGCCAGTTTTGCCTCACACCAGTAAGCGTTAATCGTCTAAACGATTATTACCGTAGCCCTAGGTTCTGACATTGTTATTGGGTGTTTGATACAATGGACCATTCGTTCGTGTTGGGATCGATCGATCTCTGAACACCCTGACAATCAATTTCCAAAAAACTACACAGGTAACCTGTTGAATATTTTGAAACTAATTTGACTGGGGGCTGTTGCTGCCAAGGCAGCAACAGCGCCCAGTCAAATTAGTTTCAAAATATTGAACACCATGTTTATTAAATAGCAAAGAATTACAAAGACAGACAATTCATAAAACGTGTCGGACCTTTTGAGATTTGATGATGGTCTATATGGAACCCTTTGTGACGTAATGATTGTGACGTCATCATACACGCGCTGAGATGATTATGACGTCATACGAGGTCAGATGATGGATGGATACTCTGGAAAGGTGAATTAGGACATATCCTTACCCAATGTTCCACACCTCATCTCCGCCACAGCAGTCTTCATCTGGATAGATACCACAACACGAGCTACTGCAGTATAGGCTCCTGAACGAATATCTCCCTAGCACATAGCTATAGTACTTCTCCGTACAATACTCGGCAAATGTTTCTATAATAATAATAATAATAATAATAATAATAATAATAATAATAATAATAATAATAATAATAATATTGTAAAAAAAATTATATCATTATATGTAAAAGGAATTAGGCTTCACTCGTTCGTGTAGCAGGGCAGGAGCGCAACAGAGGGTGTTGGGTGGATGTGTGGGTGATGTGCGGGCGTCACTCAAACTTTCTTGGAAATTACGAGTGTCTATATTTATATTCCATAATTTTCAGGTTTGGGAGGCCCATACCTTCTTTTTGCATTGGGCCATAACCCAACATCCGAAGTTGTTTATGTCATTGCAGTGTTTAATCTGAAGGTTACATAGTATCTCAGGCATGTGGAAAAAATATCTGATCGTTGGGCTGTGGATAGGAGGTAGAGTGGTCGGGTTGGGGTCGGGCGGATTTGGGGTGGGGCTGGGGCGGGTGTCTACAGAAGAGACGAAAATCGAAATGTGTGAACAGAGCGTGTGACACACTGCAGGGGCGGATCCAGAGGGGGGTGCAGGGGGGTGCGCACCCCCCCCCCCTTGGGAGGGGTGCCCTGTCCACGCCTGACGTGCCCTTGCCCCTCCCAACATGTTTCACCCCTATTACTGCACTCCGATCATGACGTCTCCTGTCATTCGGTTTCACAATGGAAGTACACTGACAACTCCGAACACATTTCCGAACTTCGGAAACGGAACGTGTCCATTTCAAGTTGTCAATCGTTTATTATAGATTTTCAATATTCGTTACCGGTACTCAATATTTAAAAAAAATTATTGTACTCCGAAAGGAGGTTCGTCTAAAGGAAATTAATTCCGAGAGGCGGGATCTACTCAAGACATAACAAGACAAGTTTAGCAGACGAACAATTTTCATCATGCCGTCCCATAAACGAACTAAACGCTTATTAGAACAGCGCCTCAAAGAGGCTGCTGCAAAATGTCCACGCCTAACTGACTTATTCCGGTAATTATAATCGTCGTAATTATATCTAACATTTATCATGTGTCATTTAATTTGCACAGTCTTTAGTGTTACTAGTTTTCGTGATAAACAGGGTCCTGGTAAAATCAGAATTCAAAATCAATTTCCTAAATCTCACGGGCAAATGACGTTTTATATCATATGCCTAAATACACACATGTGATTTCTAATAAACAGTTCTATATTTTAAATTCTTGCTTACCATGAACTACTATTAAGTAAGTGTGTGTGCGCGTGCGTGTGTGTGCAGCATGCGTACGTGCGTGCGTGTCTGTGTGTGTTTGAGGGCAGCGCAAGGGATGTCCTGGGGACAGTTGCCCGTTCAACTGTTTTAGGTTAGTGTTGAACATATGCCATAGAAGGGCTAGCCTATAGGAGTCTGGAGGGTGGTTGGGTGGGTGTCATGAACAAATTATGATTTGCCACATGCACCAGACACCAGAAACCCCACTACCCTACGCAACTGCAAGTTTAACAATTGTTCTTTGTTACTGTATAATCCATACATGAGAATTGTCGTGAAGACATCAGGGGCCGGTTGTTTAAAAATTTATTAAAGTTAGGCCCGACCTAAATGTTAGGCACGATTCAATGTTGGCAAGGAAATGATTATGACGTCATTGAACAAATTCGTTTAAGCGAGTCTTGCAGAGTTTTAAGAATAAAAAATTATGACGTCATTATCTATCATAATGATTTAATTATTATGTCATAATCATGTAGAAGAGTTTTATGCATGATCGTTGCCCAAACGAACCAGAGTTAGGCCTGGCTGGACTTAAATTGAGTTTAACTTTAATACACTTTTGAACAACCAGCCCCTGAAATGTAAATAATAAAACAACATCATTTATCACACATGCACCTTTTGAATTTATACACAGATTTAGTCTTTCATTAACCTGAACAGCTAATTATGATTTCAGCATATTCTGTTAGTAACAGAACATGCCGAAATCATAAATAGCAGTTCTGGTTAATCATATCATAGTTAGATGTCAGATTCACACTCGCCTTTTTGTCACTCATAATTATGCGCTAAGCATGCATGAATAATTAGGGTAACAGCCACATTGATATTATTCACTGACTCAGGCATGTCTGATGTGTATAACAATGAATAGGAAAAAGAAGGTCACGTGATCTCATGATGTGATCATGTAAATTTGTTTTTCATACTAATTTTCATACACATCACACATGCCTGAATAATATTACTAAAGATGTTACTTTAAACCTCTATCTGACTAATTCATTGTACTATTGTACTTTTTCAGTTCAAAGGAGACTTCAGTTATGACACCAGAATCAGATTCAAGCTGTATCAGCAGTTCATGCATCCCCGCGTCTACTAACGAAGATTCATCCACCCATAAATCTACTAATGACGTTCCATATACGCATGCATCTAGTAATGAAGTTCCAGTCATGGATGATTCTACTATTGAAGTTCCAGGCACCCTTGATTCTACTAATGAAGTTGCAGACACACGTGACTCTACTAATGCAGTTCCAATTATGTATGATTCTACTAATGAAGTTCCAGGCACCCATGAATCTACTAATGAAGTTCCACCAGACACACGTGATTCTACTAATGAAGTTCCAATTTTGTATGATTCTACTAATAAAGCTCCAAACATGAATGCGTCTACTAATGAAGTTTCTACGAGTCATCAGACTGTCTCGCACTCCATCACTCAGTATGATATTGGCAACATAGTTCGTGGACATGTACAATTGTCAGAACTTGACATAACAGAAAAATCTCACTATATACGTGATCACTTTGCACCCAATAGTAGGTTTAAAACTTTTTGTACACAGACTGTAGTGCGAAAAGGAGCAAACCGCAAGTATGATTTAGTATTTCAGAAGGTATGGCTTGACCAGTATTCGTGGTTAGTGTATAGTCCAGTAGTAGATGGTGGATTGTGTAAATATTGTGTTTTGTTTCCTCCTAGGGACCATGTTCCTGTTGGAGTTTTGGTTTCGACACCATTTACAAACCTACGAAAGGCAACTGGTAAAGATGGTGTTTTAGAAACTCATTCTAAGCTACGATTTCACAAAGATGCTGTAAGTGTTGGCTGTTACTTAATAAAGAGTTTGGACAAACCTAAACAAACACTACCATATCTTATGTCTGACAGCAATCGTGTTCAATATGAAAAAAACGTTCATATATTGAAATCTGTAGTTCAGGCTATTTTATTCTGTGGTAGGCAAAATATTGCACTGCGTGGTCATCGCGATGATGGTACAACGTCAAGTACCGCCTCAAATAAAGGCAATTTCTTGGCAGTGTTGGAGGTTATGGCCTTGTCAGATACGATTCTACGCGAACACCTTAACCACGGAAAGAAAAATGCGAAATATACATCAAAGACCATCCAGAATGAAATTATTGAACTTATTGGTGATCACATTCGAAAGCAAATAACTAACTGTTTACAGGATGATAATTCATATTTTGCTATTATTGGTGATGAGGTTACGGATAAGCACGGAAACCAAGAAATTCTAGCTATATGTCTGCGATTCCTTGACACAATGATGGACCAACCAGTTGTTAAAGAAGTGTTTTTCGATTTTGTCTACCTTGAGCGTACAACAGGAGAGAGGATAGCAAAAGCAATAATCGACTGTTTGTTCAACCGTGGGGTAGACATAAGTAAAGCCAGAGGACAAGCTTATGATGGGGCTTCTGCAATGTCATCCTCTTCTGTTGGTGTACAAGCTCGTATAAAGGCAGTAGCCCCTCGTGCCTTGTATACACACTGTAATAGTCACGTTTTAAATCTTTCAATCGCATCAGCATGTAAGGTACAACCAATTAAAATAATGATTGACACGGTTAATGAAGTGTTTCTATTCTTTAACAATTCGCCTAAGCGACAGCGTTTCTTTGAATCTGTTCTCGATAGGCTTGACAACAGCCCATCTGTCAAGAAATTAAAGGGTTTATGTAAGACACGGTGGGTAGAGCGGCACACATGCTATGATACATTCTATGAGCTCTACCCACATATTTGTGTATGTTTAGAAAAAATGGTAAATCCTTCTCTAAACGATATCAACTGGGCATGGGACAGAGACACGCGTGTCAAAGCACAGGGCTTACTATCAACGCTGTGCTCTAGTAACCGGTTTATTCCTTTTATTATTGCCAAGAACAGTCTGCATTGTATTAAGGCTGTAGCTTCAAAATTGCAGAAAAATGGCGGCGATGTTTTCGATGCTTATAATATGATCGATAAAGCCAGACAAACCCTTGAACAGTTGAGAACCAATATCGATGACGAATTTGTAGATTGGTTTAAGGATGCAGAAGCAGTGGCAGAATATGTTGGTGCGAGTGTAGAAATGCCAAGGATCGTTGGCCGACAGATTAACCTAGGTAATATAGCCGCACCTACTCCAATCGAGTATTACAAGATGAATGTGTGCATACCATTTTTGGACCACTTAATTCAAGAAATGAATACACGGTTTAATGACAATACCAGAGTTGGCAGTGATATCTTCAATCTGATACCATCAGTTATAGTTAAGTGTGTCAGTGAAGACATCAACAGTATTAATGAGAAACTGACCTTTTGGTATGACGATCTACCAACTCCGTCATCATTAAAAAGCGAATTAAAAGAGTGGGCACATATCTGGCGATCAAAGGCAGTAACTGAACGACCCAACAATGTACACCAATGCTACCTTGTTTCCAAACATTAAAGTGTTATTAAGAATTGGATGCACTCTTCCAATCGGAAGTGCGGAAGCGGAACGTTCATTCTCATGTCTCCGCCGTTTAAAGACATATCTGCGCAACACTCAGGGGGAGGAACGCCTCTCCAGTCTGGCTTTGATGAATATTCATCATAATATTGATGTCGATATTAACAGAGTTTGTGACGAGTTTGCCAAAAAACACAAAAGGCGGCTTTTTGATAAGAGTATAATTTTCTTTACTGACAGACTAGTACAGTGACATTGTTTAAGCATAATGATGATATGAGTTGCAAAATATCCATCAGAATATTTCTGTAATTTTACAGAATCTGTTTTATTGGGTCTGTAGTGCTGATTAAAGTGGCCATTAATCGTGAATACTGATAGCCCTACATTTTGAACTTATTTTGGTAATTCGACAAGTCCGAGAATAAGATAAGAACAGCAAGCTTATTGCTAAAGTATTATTAACGGACAGTCTGTTAATAATACTTTAGCAATAAGCTTGCTGTTCTTATCTTATTCAGCACTGGTGTAACTGTGTTTGAGATCTTTGATCACCTATATTACAATTTCAAAGCAACCCTAGATTGCTTCCTAAGGCAGCAACAGCTTGTAGTAAATAAGTTTCAAAATATTCAATAGCCTATTGAATATTTTGAAACGTATTTACTACTGAAGCTGCTGTTGCCTTAGGCAGCAATGCATTCAAGTCATAATAGCTTCAATATATACAGGAGTATTTTATCGGTTGACAGTCATATACGTGACGCCCGTCCATGATCTATCTCATTCATACGATCTCATATATATATATTTGTCCATTAATAACATAATACTTAGCAATAAGTTTGGCGTTCTTATCTTATTCAGCACTGGTGTAACTGTGTTTGCGATCTTTGACCACCTATATATCAATTTCAAAGCAACCGTAGATTGCTGCCTAAGGCAACAACAGCTTGTAGTAAATAAGTTGTTGTTGCCTTATGTAGCAATGCCTTCCAGTCGTATTAGCTTCAACATATTCAGGAGTACTTTATTGGTATGACAGCCATATACGCGAGTCCACCCATGATCTATCTCATTAATATCTCATATATATGTTAATATGACTGGAAGGCATTGCTACCTAAGGCAACAACAACTTCAGTAGGCTACTTGGACTGAAAGACGTTGCTCATAGTCTACCTGGAGTCAGGACTCAAAATTGTTGCTGCCTTATATTGGAAACCATACATGTAACTGTCCAGAGAAGCAATGACAGGAAGCTATCGCTGCCTTGGGCAGTTAAAAAAGCAAAAGCTTTCAGCATAAGGCAGCAACAATCTGGAGGCCAGTTAGGCAAACGATTAATCTGTGACTGTTGAAAAGTAATTGTTCTTAGAGAGAAGCATCACCTTGACCCACCAAAATTTTAAATTATAATTAAATCATGAGTAGAAATTGAATAATTTAGCTGCCAACTAAGGGTCCATATTTATCTCTGGAAATGCAGGAGAAGCTGTCTGGAGAAACCTAGATTTCAAAATTTCACGGAGGAGTGCCCCCGGACCCCCCCCGCACCCTGCCCTTCTGAAATCCTGGATCCGCCCCTGCACTGTGTACACTGTGACACGGCCAATCTAATGACGCAGCAATGATGTATTAATAGAAGGATGCATTTCTAGCTATGGCGCATAGCTAGAAATGCATCCTTCTATTAATACATCATTCCTGCTTCATTAGATTGGCCAAGCTCCGTCCATGTTTTCCGCGTGTTTGGATCGATTTATATATATACTTTGAACCCTTAATTCTCAGTATCCCATTTTCAAGGTAACTATATACATGTAAGCTGTTGAATATTTTGAAACTAATTTGATTGGGCACAGCGCCCAGTCAAATTAGTTTCAGAATATATATATATATATATATATATATATATATATATATATATATATATATATATATATATATATATATATATACTCAACAGAATGGTGATAAAATCGTACTGAAAGAAATACAATTAGTACACTGGACGGCCTATCAAGTGTCCCTGGAGAAACTAGATACCGTACGTAATTCATTATACATTTTGATCGTGACGTCAACCTAAATGTGACGTAATTGGTTATGGCACCATATACTTGCGTGACAGAGCAGATTCATAGAATATTGATGATATTGGTCTGCACAAATCTGTAACCTGGGAACATTATCTCCAGTAGCGGATTATGATAGGGCAGGGGGGGGGGTCATTTGCCCCAGGCCCCAGATCTTGACCAGCCACCCCCCCCCCAATTTTTTATATAAAAAAAATTTTCGGAGTGAATTAGGTATTTTATGCAGTTTCTCTTTTTACAAACGAGAATAGCTGTCTGGACATGATGTCCAGAGAGCTATTTTCGTTTGTAGGGAGAGAAACTGCATCATAACAGGATATGGTACAAACTTGGCGATTTGTTATGTTCTGTTCATTCAGTTTTTTATTCAGTCATGTTTTCAAAACTGAACGGCTAAAAAAATTGAGTGAACAAAAGAAACGAAATTAAATGGCTAAAAAAGACTAATTTAACAGTCATCTGATGGTCCATATTTTCCTCCAGAAATGCCGGTGCCATCTACGAGCACCGAGATTTCACAATTTTCAGGGGGTGGGGGAGGGCCTTGACCATCCATTTGGTTTGCCTTTCTCTTCGACCAAACTCCACAAACAGACGATCCGAGATGAGTTGAGGCGATCCGAGAATGGTTCATGGAACAGTTCGCTGACAGCGATGATGAGCCCTTAAACCCGTTCTGCGAAGACCCTAGGCCATTACTAACATCCAATTAAAACGGCAGAAGTTGAGAAGGCATTTAAAGCCCTGAAAATGGGCGTGCATCTGGACCTGATGGCATGAACAATGAACTATTCAAATATGCAAGTGACATTATCTCAAAATCGATCACGCACCTAATCAAGTCAGATTTTATGCACTAACTTCCCATTGACGCTGTAGGTCAAAGCAACCTTATCGCACGTACCAAGCCCAAGAAGCCACCCGGGCCCCCAGCTAATCTGCGGCCCATTGTACTCCTCAACAGCATACGGAAAATCCTATCCAATGTCACTCTATTCCGCATCCAAGACAAGATCGATTGCTTCATCGGATCATGTCAAGGTGGCTTCAAATGTCGACGCAGCTGCACAGACATTGTATGGGCTCAACGCATGCTTGTGTCGGTAGTCATGTTCAAAAAATGGGACTTCCACAAAATGGGCATTGACATGGCACGAGCCTTCGACACAATTAAACGCTCAAAGATCCTAGATGTACTACGCCAGGTCATTTGCAATGAAGACGAGCTACGACTAGTGAGACTACTACTTGCTGACGCCAAGCTGAGAGTATGAGTCAAGTCAGTGACGTCTGTAGAGGTTGAGACATCAATCGGCTCCCCACTGGGAGATGGTCTATCTCCGGTGCTTTTCATCTGCTACCTTGCTGCCGCATTGAAATATGTGCGCTGAAGTTCCACAAGACCACCCCACCCCCCCCCCACCACCAGTGTCAAAACTGGGCATGCCACTGGAGATGGAATATGCCAACGATGTGGACTTCATAGATGAGGAAAAGAAACCCTTTGACGAACTTCTCCCAATAGCTGCAAGCAAACTAAAAATTGAGAATCTCTTTAGGACTGAATCCAAAACAGAGTTCACCCACATATACCTATCGACAAAGCATGAAACTATAGAAAATGATGACCCACTTCGAAGCGGCGAACCATGGAGGAAAAGTACAATCCTGGGCTCACTGCTTTACAGTACTGCTGACATTTCTGCATGCTGCGTCATGGGGAACATAGCATTCCAGTCCTTCTGGAAGCTATGGATTCGTAGATCAAAGATGCCCATGATCAAGAGGCCACGTTTATACAATACAGCCTGCGTATCCTTAATGCTGTATAACTGTAACAGCTGTGCAGCACCAAAGCCAGCTCTAGACAAACTCGATGCCTGCCACCACAAATGTAGCTCGCCGGGTAGTGTCGGGCCGTTCCGGTGTAGTCTGTTGACTCGCCACACCGCAAGTGCATGATGAGTAATGATGCTGGTTAGCATCCGGTCTTGGGGTGATGGACCTTGTACGAGACTGCCCTGCGGGAAACAAAACCCGGCTCCTAAGGCCGGTGGAACGCAATCATTCCAGTGGAGCCATGTGACCATCATCGCGAACATTACACACAACTGTCTCATCCCAAAAATTTGTGTCACCAGTATGCCTGTCCATAGCAATTTCATGATCTATGGGCTTACAAGATTTGATTTGGTGACCTAAAAAAATAAGTCTATACAATGAGTTTACCTAAACAATTAAGAAATATGCTAGATAATACTACAATAAGAGCATACGAAAATAGGAGACAGAGACAGGTAGATGAACTTTTAAACATGGGGCTCCCGGAGGTACCACACAGACTTGTAGGTCTGCAGAGGTATCCCCGCAAGGGAGGCTCCCGTACACGAGACGTAGCTAGTTAACTTAATATAAGTTATTATACCTCTAAGCTGAAAGGAAGAAGGTTATCTCGGACGAAAAGTGATGTGGCTCACGCGGGCACAACTCCTAATGCTAGTTTGGGTGAGGAGTATTATCCTGGCATGGACCGTCGTCGCTGAATCCTTGCGAGAGGCAAGTGCCTTGCGCGGGCCTCCATCTCGGGAAGGTGTCACCACTGCTTAAAGTGGGAGAAGAATAGTAGGCAAAAATGGGCCCACTCTAATATTTCAAACAAAAATGCTTTAGAAAGAAAAGACCATACCTAGTGAGATTATGACTATAGGGGTGCGTACTGATTTACGTGAAGACGGGACGGGGGATTCCCGATGGATTCCCTCGTTACCGTTGTATGTGATTCTTGGTATGCTGAATTAGTATTTGCCGCTTTATTTATGCGGGCCTTCTGCTTTGCTTAATTCCTGTTAGTTGTTTTTAGAACGAGAATTAGTTTAAACCACAACTTGCTGATATCTACCTAGCTATTAGACACGGCTGTCACGGAAAGCAGATGCCCTAAGACATCAATACTAAAGACAGCACTCATACATGTTACGTAGTAAGATCTCCGAACTGGATAAGAATCCGGACATCCCGCCCCGGTAACTGCATAAAACATTACAAGACATGGGTTACATTTCACGAAAGCATTATTAGACCATTGTTCTATCGTTATGGTGGGGGTAAGAGAGACGAATACCCACCATAAATGTCCTTCCCGTAAGGGCGTGCCAGATCTAAATATCATGCCCAGACATTTTTTACGGAATCGGTGGGACTACATATCTCGCCCGTTACCGGGTCCTATGGAACTAACCGTTTTAACTGTCGTTAGGTTTATATACAAGTTGCCCAGTTTTGCACTGCGGTGCGGGAGAAATGTTCGCTAAATAAAATAATAATTAATACATGTGTTTTCGCAGTGCTTTCCTACATTGGCTTAAAGTGCTAACTACTAGGTATCCAAAAATACATGGGAATGTGTGTGACAACGCACCCTGGCCATTACCGCTCGGAAACCCCAATAGTTTCCCAGAGTCGGATCAGCCCATGATGAGGATGGGGACATCCAAACAATTAAGAAGTCACAAGGCTGAGTGGAACACGAAGAGAGACAAAATCTTACTTATGAGTCTTACCGGAGTGTGGGGCTAGATTATCGCACTACCGGAAGAGAAGAGTATATTACACAGTATGTAATGAAGAAAGTGTCTCTAATCATTTTGAACCTATCCTATTGAGCTGAATAGAAAAGGTTTAGTCGGTAGCATGCCGGGCTAAACCGAGTTATAGCACGGACAGCGACCTCAGTGAAAAATTGTTTGTGGCGGGAGAAAGCGGTGCATATATAAGTGTTGCTGTATAGTGTTTCCTACGTGCACTGCAGTCCTATACTTTCTATGAATAAACAGAACATATAAACGTATATATATATACATAATCTAACCAGAACAATCAAAACGGTGTCAAATGATCAAGATATATATAACAGTACAGGTTAACGAACCTACTATAGTGCTGTTAGCAACACATTGAGGAAAATGAGAATAATTATCAACAAATACAGAAATTATAACTAGCGATCCTAAGACTGTTACGGTTCCTTTTAGTCATCGGGGCCGTTCTCACGGATAATATAATTAACAAAACCTATATAGAGAAATAATTAAACTGTGAAGCATAGTTACTTGAATACTTGGTAGTAATTCTCAAGTTAGGCTACTGTGTTACTGAAATTGACACGTCAATCCGTAGTCGAAGTGAGATGATGCGCTCTCCGGAAGCTGGAAAGTTCTCGCAGGTTGGTTCCCGTAAGCTGTTTTCCGAAAACAAGACTCCCGCAAGAATACTCATGGTGGGAGTACATCACTCAGTGCTGTAGGCCTAACAGAATGGCTAACGAACAGTCAGTAAAAGATACGATAGTACTACGTGGTGAAGAAAGTTCCCGTACACCGATGGCATGGATGGAAGGTGTAAACAACCCGGTCACAAGCGGGGGGGGGGGGGGGGGGGGGGGGGGGGTTGTTAGAGGCAAATGAAGATACAAAACAAAGCTTCACGGTGCTGGGTACGTCAGCCAGCTCTGAAGACGCACCGGGCAGAGTTTACTTGCTGCGGTCAAAAGTCGAAAGAACCTACACGATATTAGTGTGGCGGAGGTTGAAATACCACTTTTAGGCATGGCCGGCAGATCCGGCGAGTCATCCATCAAAGAACATCCTGCCTCTACATCTGTAGACTCACATATTCAGGCCGTTAAGGCCTCGCCACAAATTTGTGTTCCGAAGTAGATATTGATATCCGTGAACAATTATCAGAAGTTCCAAATTACTCCAGTAAATGGGGAGTTACAAAATTGTTTTAGTGCGGTGGGTTGGACAACTGCAAGCTATGGGATAAAAACCCAACACATAGCGAAGAAAACGTGTATTGTCTGTCGCGCTTGTTAGTAGCTGGTACAGCTCCAACCTGTTCGGCCCCTGGCCGAGGATGCTCTAGATCACTGGATCGCGTCTCCTTTTATACTCCTCGTGACGTCACAGGCGCAGGCTTCCAACCAATCATCGTTCGAGCAACAACCAATCAGCGTGTAGCTAATAATAGCGCAGCCGAACGTTCTAGAACATTCTAGAAGTTTTGCGTCCACGTGGTTATGACATCACGGCAATATTTTGAAGATTGTCATGAGGAGTTTTCCATGGATAACTCAGCCATTTCTCAACCGATTTTGAAATCGTTTACAGATTTGAAAAGCCCGTTGAATTCTGATCTTGATCCATGCCAGGCTTAACGGAAACAGGCAATCAATACGGATTATAGGGTACCATCTCGGTACACTAAAAGCGCCATCCTATCTTGGTCGTAACTACGCGCTCTATCAAAAACAGCGTCCTGGCGCGCACATGCGCATCATGCGTTTTAACGAACGTTTTCGCAACGTTATCTCTCCCATAGACCTATATACGCTTATGGCTCTACCCAGGGGGGGGGGGGGGCGTGTTCAGGAAACGAATCCAGGATGAGCGGCGCGTACCCAGCTCAGCTTGTACCGCCGGTATCCACCCGGTCGATCCGAACTACACAAACACCTACACTCCATCACTGGACACCGATGGCCAGACAATATAATTTCCAAAGATGCACTATACAGGATGTGTAATACGTTGCCGCTGTCTGTAAAAGTCGCCCAGCAAAGATGGTCCATGTTTGGCCATGTGCTAAGGTTGCCAGAAGAGACACAAGCGCAGAGAGCCTTGGAATTCGTCCTACTCGGAGCCAGCAAATACAAAGCCAGGAGAGGACGTCATTGCATAAATCTGCCAAGCGTGCTACGAGGTTACCTCAAGAAAGTAGGACTCGGTACACTCAAGTCAAGAATAGACCTGAGGAAGCTAAGGATTTCGGCTGAGGACAAGACACAGTGGGCAAAAGCGAAGAAGGACTGTGTGCAGCTGTAGGATGTTTCTACTACTGCAGCCGCAGAATACAGTAATCATACAAATATTCTTTGCCACCCTCCACCCCCCCCCCCCCCGGCCCTAACAAGGCTTAATCCGGCACTGGTTACGTCGTGCGTGTTGTTTACGTGCGTTTTCGATGAATTTTCTTTTAATACATATATAGACCAATTAGAGTCTTTAACTGACTACCTGTCCGCCGCATCTACCTGTCCGGCGCATCTACCTGTCCGCTGCATCTACCTGTTTGCTGCATCTACCTTTCCGCCGCATCTACGTGTCCGCCACATCGACCTGTCCGACACATCTACGTGTCTACTGTATCTGCCTGTCCAGTGCATCTACCTGTGCGCTGCATCTACATGAGCATTGCATCTACCTGTCCAGTGCATATACATGTGAGGTGCCGCTACCTGAGCGTTGCATCTACCTGAGAGTTGCAACTACCTATCTACTGCATCTATATGTCCGTTGCATCTACCTGTATGCTGCATCTACCCGACAATATCATCTATCTGCCTACTGCATCTACCTGTCCACTGCATCTATCTGTCTACTGCATCTATCTGTGCGCTGCCTCCATATCTGTCCACGCCTTTACCTGCCAGTAGCATCTACCTGGCCGTACTAGTCGATTCCATTTCGGAAGCTATTGTTCAGTCTTAAGCTTGGCGTTACTACATGCGGTTTCTATTTTTTGTCAACGTGTAATACACTCAAACATATCGTAAACAACCACCTTATGCTGTAAGAAAATTGGTTACTGACGTCAGTTGGTTTCCTAGTTCAGGCCACTCGTTATATGAAACTTCATTTTGTAACAAGAGTTGGTGGTTCATTAAGGAATGTGATCTTCCGGGCACCTGTCTACCGCCACAGCTATCGTTGAAAACCTAGGACTCGAATTACCCCCCCCCCCCCCCAACGGCGTAGGACGCAAGCTAAGGATATCATGATGTGCAAAATTATATATTTATATTATTATTATTATTATTATTATTATTATTATTATTATTATTATTATTATAGGTCCAGCATAGTTGCTAGAGTTAACAGAATCAACCACTGCCGTCGCCAACCCAGAATACACCACAGGTTAATTGTGTTTGTTCTGTAATACGGCACCGTGATAAACTATCTCGTTTTACTGAGGCTATTGCCGGAGCTCATACCTAAAGCCAACAAACACCTTTTAATTTCTGCCTGAAAATAACTCATTTTAATCAATTATCCAGATGTTCAATCCATCCTGCGCATCACAACCATTGTTGAATAGTATCGCAATGGACCTTTCCGGTTTTAGCTATGCCCCACCCATCTCTAGCTAAGCTCCACCCACACCTCGCTCGTGTTGGAATCGATTGATCTCTGAACGTCAATTTCCAAAAAAATACACAGGTAAGCTTTTGAATATTTTGAAATTAATTTGACTGGGTGCTGTTTCTGCCTAAGGCAGCAACAGCGCCCAGTCAAATTAGTTTCAAAATATTCAACAGCATGTTTATTAAATAGCAAAGAATTACAAAGACAGCATTCATACAACGTGTCGGATCATTTGAGAATTGATGACGGTCTATATGGAACCCTTTGTTTATTCTGAAGAAGTCTAGAGGTTTTCTACAGTAGTTGTTATTTCAGTGACATTATCTATGCATGGTAAAATTAATTAGGATACTAATTAATTAATCGCAAAATAAGTCGTGAGTATCAATTATTAAACCGTTAGATCTACACTTACCTTTAAATATAAACACCTGCAACAAACTAATATAGACCCATTTATAAATATCAAACACCATTTTAATATTTCATGTCCACATTGTCCGAAAGTCCGATATACAGGCACGTAGGTCTATGATGTATTATGGCAACTACTTTACGTTAGCGTTATAGTGTGTACGAATAATCCTATAAAACGCAGTTATGTAAACTAAAATATAACTGTATAGAATGAGATCGCTATAACTCAATGACGTAGGTATATAAACCAGCATTACCAAAACCAAGTTTGGCGGGCAGTCAAGTTGTGTATTATGTTGTTGTTATTGGTTACTAAGCAAAAGTCTGAACATGCCCGTAGATTAGCCTTTTGAATCGCCTTTTCTGGTCACATGCCAATTAAGCCCTAACCATTTTTTTCGCTCGTGCGTTTATTGGTAAGATGAATGCGATTCGTAGGTTTTGAGAATGGTCTATACTTATGACGCGCATCATCCCAATAAAACAGATCTATATCGATATAGATAAATGCTACAGACATGCACTCCTCTTAGCTTAGGGGCGGCTTTAAAGGGGCATATGGGCCATTTTCTCTAGGGAACTACAGACATGGTGCCCCACCACCACACCCACCCACCCCAAACAACCCCACTATTGACAAAAAAATTAATATAACAATCAAAAACTTTTGAAGTTTTAAGTCATATTAAACAAAATTTAAATGCTTAAATGTCTTAACACTTTCAACGATAATGACCAGAAATGAGAAATTCTTCATGGTGTAAGAAATTTTCTGTTGATCATTTTGAATTTAATTTGCTTGGAAGACGTTGCTGCCTGAGGCAGCAACGGTTTCCAGTCAAATTATTTTCAAAATTTCCAGGTGTCCTGTAGGGCGGCATTGAAAGTGTGAATCGTTCATTCAACAATTTTAAAGATAACATTTTTACCTCCAGAAATGCACTATCTGACGGTTATCGAGCATCTATTGTCAAGTTCGACTCCTAACCATAGTTAGCTATAGCTAACTTGATTGATTACCAGTCGAACTTCAAATAGTTAACTAGTTAGTCAACTATAGTCAATCGAGCACCCGACCTCGGTATAGACTAATTATATAGAGACGTGCCACGTAGACGTCATAATTTGTGCAATTTCTCAACCTGGAGATAGTAGCGGTAAACAGACGGTATTTAAGGGAGGTAACTACGTTTCGCGTAACGTCATTAGCATAGCTGATTGATTTAGTGAACACGCCCGGCGATCATGACGGCAACTAGTTATGTTTCCTCCATTAATAATTGGTGTTCTGCCATAGGTTGTCTTAATTCTCATGGGAAAATGAAAACCTGAGGTTGTAGTTTTTTTCCAAAAGGTATCTTAAAGATAAATTGCGTCTGTTCCTGTCTTAGGCTTATGCTAGGACATTCTCGCGATGTCAAAGTATTAATCTTCTTGAAGCTGCATTGAATGCCGATTTTCGGCTTCGCGTCAGAATTTCTGATTTTAAAATTTTTAAATAATTTTTTCTGCCAGAATGTTCTTCAATCAAAGAAGCATTTAAATATGTCAAAGATTTGAGAGGTTCTTTTTTCTATACCGTGACCATTACCGATGTTCGCAGTACTGTCAACATACGCGGCACTATTCTGAAATACTTAAATATCCCCGACTATCACTATCCTGTAAAAATTTTCGCTTTTAAGATTTTCGAAAAAGAATTTCGCCCGGAATGTTCTTCAATTTAAGCAGCTTCTTAATATATAAAAAATTCAGTATTTCTTTTTTCCAGGTCTCAACCATTTCTAATTTTCGCTGGACTATCAACTCGCATAATCGTATTTTGTTTGCGCAAATATTGGAATATTGCCGATTTTCGCCTTTGTAGCCAATTTTCCGTTTTGAAAATTTTCGGAAAATTTTCGCTGCCAGATTGCTCTTCATTCAAAGCAGCATTGCAATATGTCAAAAATTCTGAAATTTCATTTTTCTAAATCGTGAAAATTTTCAATTTTCGTATCGCTATCACAAATTATTTTCGTGATTTTTGACCTTCGGTGCACCCAGTTTGAGGCTGTAAAGTATACAATTTTGACCCTTGTTTTCAGGCATTTTGGTGTGAATATACACCTTTAAGTGGAAATTTAACGGCTCAACGTTACTGTGAAGAAGTTGTCGCCCCTGTTGTCATCCCTTTTATGCAGCATCATGCAGACTTTATGTTCCAGCAAGACAACGCCCGTCCTCATTCAGCTAGGGTCACCAGTGATTTCCTTGAGGCTAACAACGTTCCGGTGTTGGACTGGCCAGCGCGATCACCGGACCTGTCGCCTATCGAACACGTGCGGGACATTCTTGGCCGTATATGGTGTGTGAGAACCATCCACATCTTCACAACGTGCGCGAGCTGGAAGCTGCACTGCTCCAGGAATGGGATGCGATTCCTCTTTGAGACATCAGGTGCTTAATTCGAAGCATGAGAAAGCGATGTACGGCGGTGGTTAATGCGCGCGGATGTCACAACCGGTATTGACAGCTCAGTGTCATTATTTAAATTGGACCCTTCCGGTGAATGATGCCATGTTAAAGGCTAGCATTACAGTAACAAGAGACTGTTGTTCAAATTCGAAAATGACATATCAATTAAATAATATATTTGAATCAATTTATTGTTTTTGTTAAATAACATTTATACACTAATATTCTCAGTGTTGCTAAACTTTTTTGGTTCAGTATACATTGCAAGTAATTTACGTGAAAGTGGTTGCTATCAATGGCAGCGCAAACGTTCAGTCAAATTGTCAAAATAATTTGTATGTAATGCAATTACTACCTGCTATATATCAGATACAAGTTTTATTAAAACGTGTTGCTGCAACAGCTTTCAATCTATGTATTCTAAAATAATCATCATAAATTTCAGTCAACGCTTTCTACTGATTTGAAGAGCCGTTTGACTGTAAGTTGTTGTTGACTATGGCACCAACAACCGTATCAAATTGTTGTCCATAGAATCACACGGCGCTCGGTATTACTTTCTAAGTAGAGTGAGTAAGCGTATATAGGCCTACACTCAAACTGTAATATATTGATTGCACGTGTGTGGATAATAATTCGACAATGCTGTTGGTGCCTTAAGAAACCAACAACTTACAATCAAATTGCTATTCAAATCCGTAGCGAGAGTCGAATAAACACTATGATGATTATTTTAGAATACAGCGACTGAAAGCTGTTGTAGCAACAATTTTCATTCAAATTAGTATCAAATCAGGTAGTAATCGCATTACCTAATAATTATTTTGATAATAATTTTACTCAATATTGTTGCTGTCATTGAGAGCAATAACTTTCACGCAAATTATTGTCAATATATATATATATATATATATATATATATATATATATATATATATATATATATATATATATATATATATATATATATATATATATATATATATATATATAAACATCTAAGAAAAGTAAGTTCCCCCCTAAATATGAGCTAATATTTTCTAAGGTATATAACTGACTGCAATGCAATTTCTCACAGATCACCGGTCCCACTATAGCACCAATGTGAGAAATTGATTACCTCATAGACTTAGCCGTGGCTGACTGAGCGAGCACAAAAGGAAGAATTGACCCATTTCAAAAGTTGCGAAACCCAATTTTATTAATTAACAATTCATTTCATTAAATGAGATTTCATTGAGCGTTAAGTCAAATCATAACAAAGATACAGTGAATCACTTGATCACAGATGTAACAAAGTCAATAACGAGTGTATCCTCCATGGAACTGTATCACGTTACGACACCGATCCCTCATAGTGTTAATGAGCCTGGTGATACGACGTTGTGGGATAGCCATCCACTCCTGCTGTAGCAAGCGATGCATGTCACCAAGAATAGTGTCATCTGTAACTCTGCTGTAAACAGCCCGCTTCAACTGATCCCAAATGTGCTCTATGGGGTTGAGATCTGGAGAGTTAGACGGCCACTGAATTCTCTGAATACCGTTGTTTGTGAGAAACTCATTAACGATTCTTCCCCGGTGAGGACGCGCATTGTCATCCATGAGAAGAAATCCATTCCCCATGGCAGCAGCATATGGTAACAGATGTGGCTCGATTATTTGAGTAACATAGCGATTTGTAGTCAGGTTACCATTGATAGGAATGAGGGCAGTCTTTATTCTTGCACTGATGCCTGCCCACACCATGACACTGCCTCCTCCAAATGCTGTCACAGGTTGCACACATCATTCTGAATGCTGCTCGCCCCGACGACGCCATACACGTTTCCGTCCATCAATGTGTCTGAGACAGGCCCGCATCTCATCAGTGAACATCACATTTGCCCATTGCTGCCTTGTCCAGCGTTCATGGTTTCTTGCCCATTCCAGACGTGTTTGCTTATGGCGCAGTAACAGAGCAGCCTTTTTTACCAATCGGCGAGCATACAGTCCAGCACCATGAAGCCGATTTCTCACAGTTTGTTCACTGATGCGTCTGGCTCCAGCTCCAGCAGCTGCATGGAGCTGATCCCGGATCTCCCTTGCTGTGCATATTCTCCTTCGAAGTGTCAGGTTTGTGATCAGACGATCTTGGCCCGGAGTTGTGACTTTTGGCCTGCCAATCCTCGCTCGATCTTTTACCTCACCTGTCTGCTGGAATTTTTGGCGCAGTTTTCTGATTGCATTTGGGCTGACGCCCATTCTACGCGCAACCTGCTTCACTGGAAAATTGGCCTCCAAAAGACCAATGGCAATTGCCCTATTCTGGTTTGATAAACGTGCCATTGTTTAAATACACAACTGTACACACAGCTAGTGCCTGAATGAGTGACATTTCTCTAGCATAGGATATGTCTGATTTCGCAACTTTTGAAATGGTTCAATTTTGCCTTTTGTGCTCGCTCAGTCAGCCACGGCTAAGTCTATGAGGTAATCAAATTCTCATATTGGTGCTATAGTGGGACCGGTGATCTGTGAGAAATTGCATTGCAGTCAGTTATATACCTTAGAAAATATTAGCTCATATTTAGGGGGGAACTTACTTTTTTTTAGGTGTTTATATATATATATATATGTTTTCTCTAATTTTCTTCTGGAAATTGACTCAGTTGCGCTGAACAGTATTGAAATGCAGGCCATTGAATGTACTGCCGTGAATGCGCCCTACACGCATGTTTATGTAGCACGGATCGACCGCTCTGGGTGCACTCCATGCACGCACCCCCCCCCCCTCACCCCCCCCCCCCTGAGTAGGATAGTAAGCGTAGGCCTATATAAAGCCATATGAGAGCATCAATAAGAATGCGTGGCGCGCATGTGCGCGCGTCAGAGCTTCCCTGGCAAAAAGTGTCAGTATTGGGAGAGAGCGTATGTTTATAGTGTACTGACAGGGCCGTCTTACCGCATGGGCACAGTGGGCAGTTGCCCAGGGGCCCCACAACTTTAGTGGCCCCGATCCATTTGCCTCTGCAGTGATCTTGAGAAATGTCCATTTGCAAACCAAGAGAATGCAATTTTTGACAATTTACCACAGGGATGACTGACTCTATAAAGGAGCCAGTCATTCCAGTGGTGCATTTTCAAAAATTGTATTCTCCTGGTCTGCAAATGGACATTTCCTGAGAGAAAATTGAATTGAAAAAAAAATAAATTTCGTCATTAAAGGGCTAAATAAACTGTAAACCTGACGATGTTAAAAGATCACGAGTTGTTCAATAATGGTAATCACTTCAAACCTGCCTGCTTTGCCCAGGTTAACTTTTCTGGTTCTGAACATATTGGTATTGCATGTTTATATCGGCGAGATCAACAATGGTCAGTGAGTGATACCTACGATACGATGATCTTTATCTGTACTGTACATATACCATATGTAGATGATTACAATAATATCTGTGATCTTTGACCTAAAAGGGTCATCATAACCAGGTTTTGTTTCTCTAAGCATGGAAAGCGACATTCTGAAAAATATAGATTTTAAAACCATCATCCAACAATTTCCTGACATAATGCCGCAAATTTCCTAATTGAAGAACATGTTATTAATGCATTGTGGGGGAGAATTGACGATATAGTGGTGTGTAGTTAGCCAATTAGGGGCCCCAGTACACTGCTTTGCCCAGGAGCCCCATACATTCTTAAGACGGGCCTGTGTACTGAGTTGGTACTAGTGATTTATTCAAATCACTCTATTCTCGTCGTTCTTGGTAGCAATCAGGGCCGGAATGAAACGAGAATTTCAAAACATTTTACCTTTTTAAAATCCGACCAGAAACCGCTGAGTTATCATTAAATGGCTCACTTAAAATTATTTTCAAAATATTGCTTTGACGTCGTAATTGCGTGTATGCATTAAATGAATGGGGAATGCGCTGTTCACGTGATAGCCACGTCACCATTTGTAGCTGCACGCTGATTGGCTACTGCTTGCCCTCTGATTGGCTGGAGCGTCCTGTCTCTGACGTCACGAGTAGTATAAAAGGAGCGAGAAATCGAGAATCAAGAGCACTTCGGCGTGGAAGCCGACACAGTTAGCACGACTGCTGGACCAGTGCAGTGCAAGACGTGGGAGAACTGCTAACTGACTGTGGTACCTACATCACAGCAGTGTCATTCGGAATTGAGAGCTCCTGCGGCAGTGAGCAGTCTTGGACATCCGCGATAGGAATTTTGGAAGCTCTCAGACGGCCATCCGAGGGCAAATTAATTTAATATAAGAAGTCCCTTTTCCGGAACACTCACAGAGGAGCTTCTTGCGGATGGGCCTTGCGCGCACGATGTAATTCTGCAGGATGTAGAGCCGAGGTGATTCTTGGTGGATAACTCGCTGGATTTTCCAGACCATGCTGAAAAGTGGTATCAAACTTCCGTGCAGCATGTCACTTGTGTTAATTAACTTTTAGACCACAGTCTGGTGGGACTCTGCCTGGTGCGTCGCAAGAGCTATGCGACGTATCCCGCACCATGTACCCAGTTAATGTACATGCATTTTTAATTACCACTGTAGCCCTCCTTGTTAATGGGCAACTTTCAAACTACTGTCGCCGGACAGAAATTTTATAACACACTGTGTAAATTTATGTATCAGTTATTCTCACTATCTAATGGATCTTTCTATAACTGTTCTTCTTCACCATCTTGAGAGTGAGCCGCATCAACAGTCTGCTTGCAGAAATCTTCTCTTCATTCGGAATCATGCCATCTCGTGCTACTCAACTGTAACGTATCAATTTCCATGATTTATGAACTCTTACTGTACCGATGACCAATAGGTACTCAAGTAAATATACAATTGTACTAGTCATTATTTCCGTAATAGGTACTGATGACTAATAGGTACGTACACGGTCTTAAAGACCACATTTTTATACTTTCTGTTTCTTACTGTATATAATTTTTTCCATGTGCTCTCAACTAACAAGCACTGTAAGGTCTTAGGACCTGATCTACTGGCAGCATTGTATTAGTTAGTTGTGTGTATGGCAAGTAGCCATCCTAGTTATTCTGTTTTGTTTATAAATATAAAAACTCTAGGGTGCAGTAAGCTAGGCAATATTATACAGCAACATTATATCCGCATCACTACTACCCCCAGCAACAATTTTACACCGAGGTCACTGATCATGCTCACCATGCTCGAACCTGGCATGTGACCGACTAAACCTGGCTATTCTAGCTCGATAGGATATGTTTAAAGTAGTTAGGGACAATTTCTCCATAAGAGACACATTGTGTACGCCTCTTTTCTGGCTGTAGTGGATATGTAACACCACACAGCAGCAAGATTGTATAAAATTGGCCAATTACCTTAGGGCCTCTTATTAATATTGACCGAGTGTCTTTTTCTGCGCTCCTCCAGCTGTATGGCTTAATAATTGTCTGGACTCCCAATCGACACATTGGCAGGATCTGACTCTGGGAAATTATTGGGGTTTCCGAGCGGTGATAACTAAAGTGTTGATTTACATACACTTCCCCAGTATCTTCGGATAACAGTTAGTTTAGATACCCTCGCCAATGTAGGAAGCACTGCAAAAAGAAATTATGATATGTAATCCGGCCTGTAGTGCATCTCTGGGCATTCTGGAACTTAACCCTAACGACAGGCGAAATGTTAATTCCATAACACACGGGTGATGGACGAGACACAGATCTCCATCCAACTCAGTGTAGTGACTGTGCGAGGTCTTAGAACCCACCATCCTATCACGGGAAGGTCACTAGCGATGGATATCTGTCTCTTACTCCCCACCATAAATGCTATTGTGCTTTCTAAATTGCTTATGTGATTTGTAAATTGTCCTAGTTATGTTATATGTGGTTGTGGTGCGATGGTGACTGGATCGCCATATGATTCGGGAGCTGTTGCTCCATAACATGTACACGCACTGTCTTTCTGAGGAAGATGCTATGCGGGGCGACCTTTGGGAAGCTAGGCATCTTCGCCAGTTAGATGTATGTGTCTAAAGATATGTAGGAATCCCTGCCACTAGCGGCCAAAGCTTGGAAACGTATCTAACAACTAAAAGGTAGGTTAGACTTTAGCAGAAGGCCGCATAAATAAAGCAGCAACTACAAATACAGTATCTTTGGCCCTACATAAGACGGTGATCTGTGAATTCTTCGGAAATCATCTGACCCATCTTCACGTAAACCAGCGTGCATCACATTAATTATGGCTTCACTAGGATTGACCACCGCACATAGCTTTTTGTTTGAACAAAAGAGTGGCCCTTTTTGCCAGCTCATTTCCTCCACTTCGGCATTGAAGGCATTTTCCTGTGATGGAGGCACGCACGAGGCACTTTCCTCTCACAACAATAATATTTTGTATGTTTTAGAGGTATAATTGGTTTATATTAAACTATTCAAGTAGCCTCGTTGCGATGCTCCCTTGCGGGGATACCTCTGCGGATTTACGAATCTGTGTGGTACCTTCAGCGAGCCCACGTAGAAAGAATACCAGTTTTTGCTTATTTACTATCAAACGAGTAGCGTTGTTTGTGTAGACTATTTACTTTAAATTATATCATCATGTCCATATTTTTTAACTAGTTAATGGACTGACACACCGGTGACACAAACAGTTTGGATGAGACCACGAGGTTCAATCTCAGCGGCAATGGTCGCATGGCCCCACTCGAATGTGATCATTCCACCGCTTCCAGAAGCCAGTTTTTGCACCTTCCAGAGAGGCACGATATCGGATCCGGATCCCCGAGAACCGTAGCTAACCAGCCCTCCTGCGCATCCCGTACATGTGGTGAAATGGAGTGGCGCAACATGACGGACCAGCACGTACTCCCGCCAGCTACACTTACGCTTCCAGATCTGGATGACAAATGACTATTTGCACGTGCAGGCGGGTTGGTTTTGTTTGAGAAATCATGGCCTATACAGACAATAGACTAAACCAATATGGCGTCCAATAGTTACAACGATTATGGAGTCAGGAAATTGCATGCTGGGTAGCGTTGCATGCTTGGTAGTGTTGCATGCTGGGTAAATTCAACACAAATCAGCAGGCATATCATATCTCGTGCAAAAAGGTCTATATTTAATGGGACACGAGAACTTTAATGATATCCAGAAGGTGATTATTCTGTATTGGGTCGTGACTGAGATGGGGTGTTTGTCTAACTCGCCATAAATAATTAATCTCGGTGTGCTTTTGTTTACCTTCAGCGTCCTACGTAGGAAACCTAGATGTACCTTTTCTATTATATCGCTATTTTCATAACGACATATTTCAGATACATATGTGAGTATCAGGACAATCATTACATCGAATAGTTTTAATTGACAAGTTATAGGCAGATCATTGTTTTCGTTTCTTCTGTACAGCGCATATAATGCTTTATTAGCCTGTTATGTAAGGTGTTTTTTGTGTTTTACAATATCTGCCGTTAAAAAGAATACGTAAATATGTATTGTTGTCAATGATTTCAATTGCCTCATTATCAATATGAAACCTTAGATTTTCCATCCGAATTTGTTAACACCGAAGATTACAATTTTTGTTTTGTTTTTGTTGATCCGGAGGTTCCATTTTATGCAATGGGCGTTGAAGTTATTGGCCATGTCTCGCAATTCTTGACTCAGGTTCGTTAGTAAGACGGTGTTATCTGCGTAGAGTAGTAAAAGTAGTTTTAAGTATGGTTGTATATATGTTCTGCTAGTGATAGTCCCAGCACCCAGTTGTTTCCAACAAGTCTAGATCGTCAATATTAAGGTTAAAAAGTAGCGATGACAGGTTTCCACCTTGACACAATCCCCAGTTACAGGTAAATGCGTTTAATGTTTTGTCTGCAATAAATATCTTAGATTTGATGCCTTTGTACATGCTCCGTATTACTACTAGTATTTTCCCCGTTTATATGGTATTTTAGTAGTTTTCCCCAAAGTGCCTCCTTGCAGACTGTGTCGAAGTCTTTTTCCAAATCGATAAAGGGACAGAAAATCTTCGTCTTTGATTTTTGGGAGAGCTCAATTAATGAATGTATAAATATGTGGTCCGTTGTTGAATATTTGCTTCGAAACCCTGATTGATTTTCATTAAAAATAATCTGATTTTCTATGTATGTATTTATTCTTCTGCTTAAAATCGATGTAAATAATTTAACCAAACAACGAATTAATGTGATTGATCTATAGTTTTGAGGTTCGTCGTTCGGTCATTTGTGCTTACTTTGATCCATCCACTACCCCATCCATGGTACATCTCATATCGGGATCGTGTGTCTGGCATACAGACAATCAGCTGTGGGTGTGACATACAGACAATCAGCTGTGGGTGTGGCGTACAGACAATCAGCTGTGGGTGTGGCATACAGACAATCAGCTGTTGGTGTGGCATACAGACAATCAGCTGTGGGTGTGACATACAGACAATCAGCTGTGGGTGTGGCGTACAGACAATCAGCTGTGGGTGTGGCATACAGACAATCAGCTGTTGGTGTGGCATACAGGCAATCAGCTGTGGGTGTGGCATACAGACAATCAGCTGTGGGTGTGGCATACAGACAATCAGCTGTTGGTGTGGCATACAGACAATCAGCTGTTGGTGTGGCATACAGACAATCAGCTGTGGGTGTGGCATACAGACAATCAGCTGTTGGTGTGGCATACAGACAATCAGCTGTTGGTGTGGCATACAGACAAACAGCTCTGGGTGTGGCATACAGACAATCAGCTGTGGGTGTGGCATACAGACAATCAGCTGTTGGTGTGGCATACAGACAATCAGCTGTGGGTGTGGCATACAGACAATCAGCTGTTGGTGTGGCATACAGACAATCAGCTGTGGGTGTGGCATACAGACAATCAGCTGTGGGTGTGACAACTGTTGTACAAATGAGCAAGAGGGTGTTTGAAATCAAATGAAATGTAGACTGTCAATTAGATTTGTTTCACCAACTAATAGACCCGATCTTACTTTATGGCTCGGAGGTAGTAGGAATTGAATGCTGCGGTCAACTGGACCAGGTTAAAGTAGATTTCATCAGACTTATTTTGAAGGTTAAGTGGAGCACACCCAAGCACATGTTGCTAGGGGAAACTGGCGAGCTGCCAATATCTATACAAGTTAAACATCGTATAATACAATTCTGGTACAAACTTCTTACCGGTAAAGAAACAAAGCTGTCAATAGTACTTTACAGACATATGTTCGCAGATTACAAACAAAACGGGATGCAATATAAGTGGTTTACTATTGTAAAAGATATTCTGGACGAAACTAGATATAGCTATCTCTGGACACAACAAACCACAGAAAATATGAACGTGACACTAAAAAGATAAATCAAGTTCTCATGGACCATTATATTCAAGGATGGGAAGGGCAAATGACGAACTCATGGACAACGAAGACAAAGATGACGACGTTAACCGACGATGACGACATCAACAATACAAAAGGAACAACAACGATGGCGAAAAGAACACCAACACCAACAACAAAAACAACAACAAAAACAACAGCAACAACAACAACAACAACAACAACAACAAAAGAAAGAAAGTAATACAACAACATCAGCAATAACATCAACAGCTGCATCAACCACAACCAAAAAAGTTGGACAACAACAACAACAACAACAACAACAGCAACAACAACAACAACAACAACAACCATGATAATGATAATAATAATTATCAGGATCTATGGCATAGATGTGTACTGTATCTTGTAAAAAGATAAAATCTAACTGTAAAAATATAATGTGTAACCGCTCCATATAATTATTATGTAAATCCCCCATATACCATTGTGATGGTATGGGTGTAAATAAAACATTTCATTTCAGTAAAGCTGTGTGTGAATATAAAATGTGTATTTCAATTCAATTCAAATTCAATTCAATTCAATTTCAATTCAATTTATTTACACCTAGACTTGTTACAAGTATATAGGGAAACATATATACATAAATTTTACAATATGAGTTTTTGGTTTTTTTTATTATTATTATTATTATTATTATTTTCAATGTCTTCATCCAGAGGACAAAAATCCTCTTCACCGGAGTAGCTTTCAACTACCCGTCTCACAACCACACGAATTGACTGGAATTGGTGGCGTACATTTCAGATATTCTTACATTTACGTTTTTCCTAGCTCCATTCTGCTATATCACTAGGCACTCACATGTATGTAGTTTTTATTATTGCCAAGCATTAGTTCTATGAACCCTGTCATTGACGACGCACTGGCACTAGGATATAGCTCATTCATCATCTGAATGTAATTTTTACCCTTTTCAATTTTCGACCCGAGCGGGGTTCGAACCAGTGAATTCTATGACACATTCGGCCTAGCATTTGGAAGGCGAGTAGCTGACCACTACACCAGCATCCCGAGGACCAAATTCATCTTACACCGGAGTAGCTTTCAACTACCAATCTCACAACCACACGAATTGACTGGAATTAATGGTGTACATTTCAGATATGCTTACTTTT
Organism: Chaetoderma sp. LZ-2023a; assembly: GCA_034401795.1. Lineage (NCBI taxonomy): Eukaryota > Metazoa > Mollusca > Caudofoveata > Chaetodermatida > Chaetodermatidae > Chaetoderma > Chaetoderma sp. LZ-2023a. The sequence goes on along the minus strand of CM067366.1, from coordinate 60,280,522 downwards.
ACGTTTTTCTGAGATCCATTCTGCTATGTCACTAAGCACTCGCAAGTATGTAGTTTTTATTATTGTCAAGCATTTGTTCTATGAACCCTGTCATTGACGACGGACTGGCATTAGAGTATAGCTCATTCATCATCTGAATGTAATTTTTACCTTTTTCTATTTTTGACCGGAGAGGGGTTCGAACCAATGAATTCTATGACACCTTCCGCCTAGCGTATGGGAGGCGAGTAGCTTACCACTACACCAACATCCAGAGGAGGCGGTGGCGGTGCTGGTAGGGGTGGTGCTTGTGGTTTCGGTGGTGGCGGTGTCTGCGGCGTCGGTGGTGCTGGTGGTGGTGGTGGTGGCGGTGGTGGGGGTGGTGGTGGTGCTGGTGGTAATCATGTCGGTGGTGTCGGTGGCGATGGCAGTGGCGGTGGCAGCGATGGCGGTGGTAGCGGTGGTAGTGGTTGTGGTAGTAGTAGTAGAATAGAAAGTTGGCAGGCCTAGATAGAAATGTGCGGACCTAGCTAGAAATATGCGGGGCCTAGCTAGAAATGTACGGGGACCTAGCTAGAATATGCGGGGCCTAGCTAGATATACGGGCCTAGCTAGAGATATGCAGCCGGCTGTAGAAATGTGAGACGCCTAGCTATAAATGTGCAGACTTAGCTAGAAATGTACAGGGCCTGACTATAAATGTGCGGGCCTGGCTAGAAATGTACAGAAGCTAGCTAGGAATGTGCAGCCCTGGCTAGAAATGTACAGGAGCTAGATAGAAATGTGCAGGCCTGGCTAGAAATGTACTGGGACTATAAATGTGCAGGCCAGGCTAGAAATGTGCAGACCTAGCTAGAAATGTGTAAACCTAGCTAAATATGTGCCGGCCTAACTATAAATGTACAGGGCCTATAAATGTGTGGACCTGGCTAGAAATGTGCAGGCCTAGCTAGATATGTGCGGGCCTAGCTAGAAATGTGCGGGCCTAGCTAGAAATGTGCAAGCCTAGCTAGAAATGTACGGGGCCAAGCCATAAATGTAAGGGTCTGGCTAGATATCTATGGATTCTAACTAGAGATGTACGGGGGTGGGCTAGCGAGAAATGTACAAGGCCTAGCTAGAAAGGTACAGGGCCTATCTAGGAATGTACGAGGCCTAGCTAGAAATGTATGGGGCTTAGCTAGAAATGTATGGGTTATAACTAGAGATGGTGGGTGGGCTTGCGAGATATGGACGGGGCCTAGCGAGAAATGTACGGGGCCTGGCTAGATATGTACGGGGCTTAGCTAGAAATTTACAGGGCCTAGCTAGAAATGTGTTGGGCCTAGCTAGATATGTGCAGGCCTGACTAGAAATATGCAGATCTAGCTATAAATGTGCAGGCCTGGCTAGAAATGTGCAGGCCTAACTAGAAAGGTGCAGGCCTAGCTAGAAATGTGCAACCTTGGCTAGAAATTAGCCAGCCTAGCTATAAATTTATGGGGCCTAGATATAGATGTATGGGGTCTGGCTATAAATGTGAGGGTCTGGCGAGAAACGTATGGGTCCTAACTAGAGATGCACGGGGTGGGCTAGCAAAAAATGTACGAGACCTAGCTAGAAAGGTACAGGGCCCAGCTAGAGATGCACGGGCCTAGCTAGAAATGTATGGGGGGCCTAGCTAGAAATGTACGGGCTTAGCTAGAAATGTACGAGGCCTAGCTAGAAATTTACGGGGCCTAGCTAGAAATGTACGGGCCTAGCTAGAAATGTGCGGGCCTGGCTAGAAATATACGGGTTCTAACTAGAGATGTACGGGGGCGGGGTGGTGGCTAGCGAGAAATGTACGGGACCTAGCTAGAAAGGTACATGGCCTAGCTAGAAATGTATGGGACCTGTCTAGAAATGTACGGGCCTAGCTAGAAATGTACGGGGCCTAGCTAGAAATGTACGGGCATATCTAGAAATGCATGTGCGCTATCTAGAAATGCATGGAGCCCAGCTAGAACTGCACGGGGCCTAGCTAAATATGTGCGCAGGCTAGCTATATATTTACGGGGCATAGCTAGAAATTTACCGGGCCTGGCTAGATATGTACGGGGCCGAATTAGAAATGTGCTGGGCCTAGCTAGATATGTACGGGCCTAGCTAGAAACGTGCGGGGCCTAAATAGAAATGTATGGGGCCTAGTTAGAAATGCACGGGCCTAGCTAAAAAATACACGGGACCTAGCTAGAAATGTGTGGCCTAGCTAGATCCTTACGTGGCATGGCTAGAAAGGGTCTAGCTAGAAATGTTCGGGGCCTAGCTGAAATGTAGTTGGCCTAGCTAGCTATGTACGGGGTCAAGCTATAAATATGCGTGGCCTGGCTAGAAATGTGCTGGGCCTAGCTAGATATGTACAGGGCCTAGCTAGAAATGTACAGGGCCTAGCTAGAAATGTGCGGGCCTAGCTAGAAATGTCTGGACCTAGCTAAGTATGTACGGGCCCAGTTAGAAATGTACGAGGCCTAGCTAGAAATGTGTTGGCCTAGCTAGATATGTACGGGACATAGCTAGAAATGTACTGGGCCTAGCTAGATATGTGTGGGGTTTAGCTAGAAATGTACGGGGCCTAGCTAGATATGTATGGGGTTTAGCTAGAAATGTACGGGGCTAGCTAGAAATGTGTTGGACCTAGCTAGATATGTACAGGTCCTAGCTAGAAATGTACGGGGTCTAGCTAGATATTGCACGGGGCCTAGCTAGGAATGCACAGGGCCTAGCTAGAAATGTGCGGGCCCAGCTAGAAATGTCTGGACCTAGCTAAGTATGTACGGGCCCAGTTAGAAATGTACGAGGCCTAGCTAGAAATGTGTTGGCCTAGCTAGATATGTACGGGGCATAGCTAGAAATGTACTGGGCCTAGCTAGATATGTATGGGGTTTAGCTAGAAATGTACGGGGCCTAGCTAGATATGTATGGGGTTTAGCTAGAAATGTACGGGGCCTAGCTAGAAATGTGTTGGACCTAGCTAGATATGTACAGGTCCTAGCTAGAAATGTACGGGGTCTAGCTAGATATTGTACGGGGCCTAGCTAGGAATGCACAGGGCCTAGCTAGAAATGTGCGGGCCTAGCTAGAAATGTCTGGACCTAGCTAAGTATGTACGGGCCCAGTTAGAAATGTACGGGGCCTAGCTAGAAATGTGTTGGACCTAGCTAGATATGTACGGGGCCTAGCTAGAAATGTACGGGGTCTAGCTAGATATTGCACGGGGCCTAGCTAGGAATGCACAGGGCCTAGCTGGAAATGTGCGCCAGCTAGCTAGAAATGTGCGCCAGCTAGCTAGATATGTACGAGACCTAGCTAGAAATGCACGAGACCTAGCTAGAAATGTACGCAATCTAGCTAGAAATGCGTTGGCCTAGCTATATATGTATGGGGAAGAGCTAGAAATGTACGGGGCCTAACTAGATATGTACGGCACCCATAGCTAGAAATGTACGTGGCCTATCTAGGAATGTGCGGGGTATAGCTAGAAATTTCCGGGGCCTAGCAAGCAATGCGGGGGCCTAGCTAGAACTGTGCCGCCCATAGTTAAAAATGTATGGAGCTTAACTAGATATGTGCGGAGCCTAGCTAGAAACATGTGGAGCCTAGCTAGAATGTACGTGGCCTAAGTAGAAATGGATAACTCTCCAAAATGATAGCCAGTCCTGATCACGGCAGTGTTTATAAACTTATTAACATCAATTTGTTAAGTCCCTCGTATTTATAACTGTCGTGTGATTTTACTTACACATTTTCTTGTAGATATATATGGTTAACGATGCGGAGTATTACGGAAGAAGCAAGTTGCAGTCGTGAACCCCGCCCTCCCATGTCAATCCCATTTGGCATAATCTATGAAAGTAAAAAATTAGTTTAACTATATAGTTATGTCACCTTTGTTGTGCATGCATTGTCTACAAGTATCCAGGAAGCTAATTCGTAAGGGTGTCGGAGAATGTATACCCCTGCACACGCACGCACACATGCATGCACGCACGCACATTGTCGCACGGGCACGCACGCGCGTAGTCTACATTTTAATAAGCATTCTGTTGAATAATTTGAAACTAATTTGACTGGGAGTTGTTGCTGCAATAGGCATGAGAGGTTGATATGTGCGGTTACATGCGCCAAGTTCGTTCTGAGAAAACGTATAAAAGCTCAGAACGGATCAATCTAGCGACCTTGGTGGTGGTGGTGGTGGTGGTGGTGGTGGCCGCGGCGGCGTCGCCGGCGGAGGCGGATGATCACAAGCCATCCAGCTCTGTTTCCTCACTCTTAATCTTTGACCTCATGAGTTCAACATCAATAGAGTACTTCAGAAACCCAAAGGAAAGTAGCAACCCAAATTTGGTCACGATATAAACACTGCTAATGTGATAACAAACTGTACATAGGATTTATCAGAAATACTGATGTTCTGTTACATCTTAATGTTATAATGCTAACAATATGAAATATGTAATTTATATCTACCGCCAGTATATTTATTGTAAAATATTTTCCATTGTATGCTTTATGTAAAGCCTGAGTGAATAAAACGTGAACTTGAACTTGTTAGGTAAATCGGCTACAGCTTGGGGAATACACTTCCAACTAGGAAAATGCAACATGATGTGCCTCACCAGAAAAAAAAAAAAAAAACCCCATCAAATTTGACTGCACACTAAAGGAAGCCAGTCTAAGTTTTGTCTCATCGGTAAAGAATTTAGCCTCACCATCACAAATCAGAGTCTTGGTGATGCAGTGCATCATAAAGGACACTCACGCACACACCACCCCGCCTTCTGCCGAAACCCACCTCTTGCTGAACGCATGCGATTAATGATTAAGGTGGGTGAACCATGAACTGATATTAGTTACAGGTAGAATGCGCCATACACCGAGATTGGTTACTGTATACAAAAAAGTCTTGAAACTGCACGCTGGCCTACCTTTGGTACATGACATACCTTTAGGCCATTATGCATCCATATATCAAGTTTGGTTGCAATACACGAAAGATTCTTGAAGCCACACATCGGACAATAATAGTCTATGGTGTTCCTTGAACCGTGAAAACTAGGTCAGGCTGACCTACTTTTTATACATGACAGACCTTTAGGCTATGACGCATACATACATCAAGTTTGTTTACTGTACACAAAATAACTTTAAACTGCAGCCCGGACCAGAATAAACCCTGATGTTCAGTAAACCGTGAAAGGTAGGTCACGCTGACTTACTTCCGATACATGACGCACCTTTAGAGTATGACGCATCCATACACCAAGCTTGGTCACTGTCTACAACAACAACTCATTGAAACTAAAGCCTGGACTAGAATAAAGTATGATGTTCAGTGAACCGTGAAAAGACGGTCACGCTGACATACTTTAGATACATGACTTATCTTTAGGCTATGATGCATCCATACACCAAGTTTGGTTAGTGCATGCAAAAAACGAATGAAAAAAAGAATGAACTATAATGCTCAGTGAACCGTGGAAAGTAGGTCACGCTGGAGGTGAGGGGGAGGGCGTATTATGACTTGGGCGGGTAACAAACACATCGCAGAGATTTGCAGCACTATTAGGACTATTGCGGCGAAATTTATCATTCCATTCACAAGAAATCAGACTTCAAGCACCAACTAGCTCATCGGGACAAATTAGAAAATGTGCAGAAACGTGCAGCTAGATTTATCACATCAAACTATAGCTAGGAATCTGGCAGTATGACAAATATAATGGACTACCTAAAACATTGAAAGACAGAAGGAAACAAAACTGTTCTACAAAGGCCTACAGCAATACGCAAAGATACCATTGAGCCGTCTACAGAAGCCAATTCGGAAAGCCAAACAATACACAACAACCACTTCAACCAAATTTATGCTAGAACTGGGGTCTTTAAATTCATTTTTATTCCCAATAAGATAAGGGATTAGAACAAAATATCACATGATCATCTATGTCCTCTGGATATGTCACCATAACTAATCGAGATGCGGGCCAGATCAGTCACGGACAGAGACACACACCATCATTGATAACCACTGACTGACCAATCCGTATTTTCTAGCTACTGACAGGATGGATACTTGAGAAAAGTAATTGTCTACTATTAGACCTCAAATGTTAATGCCTACCCAAATCGGATCAACAATGCCTACTCATACATAGAGGTGTGATCTACGTTCTGCGATCGACACGACTGTAAAAACCAATAATATATGTATAGTAATAGGTCATGTATATGTCTATTGATCCATCGCCATCCACATGCACGGCTAAAGCCTGGGTCCCATACAATTCTGTAACTAGTAAGTGATCTGTATTCTGGGTCACAGAAGTTTGCTCCAATAGCAACGACTTTTAGGTTAGCGGAAATCTGCATCAAGTGTAACCAATTTCAATTTTTCAATTTATTTATTTACACCCAAGCCACAACGTGGCACAAGGGGAAACAGAAGTATAATATTTTACTTGTCTAAATGGCGGTTTGGCCTACATAAGATTATTATTATTATTATTATTATTATTATTATTATTATTATTATTATTATTAATATTATTATTATTTTTATTATCAGGAATTTGGGCAGTTGTGCAATTTGTGTACATTCACACGCAAAGAGGGGACCACTTCCGAAAGATCTCCACCGGAATGGCCGGTCATTCCAGTTACACGCTTCCAGAAAATAGCCCCCTCCATGCATGCAAATCGTCGTCCCGTAAGCCCATTGCAGATACCGTTTTCTCAGGCGCATGACCATTATAGGGTTGGGTCGACAGAAGGGAGACCAAGATTAGTCAAGATTATTCCACTAGTCGATTTCGCACCCGATCGGTTGGCAATTGTTGTCTTACATGGGTTGCATAAAACAGTGTTTTGGATTGTAGTGAATTTGCGCTTTTACTATGACGAATTTTGCCAACAAATCAACCAGTGCCACCGATTCATAAAATAACTTTTGATTCGGCACTCTGATTACGATTTTGTTGAGAAATGAAGTGGGTGGGGTGGGGGCGGAGGCGGAGGGTGAGAGAACGTATATAAATTATTTTTCAGTTCACTCGTTTAAAAATAACATCTACAAATTTGCAGAGTGATATTAATTTTGATCTGTTCCGAACATTGACAAGTTGGTTCATCTTTAGGGTATTTGAGCGTAGTCTATAATATTTATCGATATAGTCTTTTCTTTCACTATCAAGGGCTGGGCATTCAAACAGATAGTGAAATTCGTCACCTAGGAAGTTCTGAGCACATATTGTGCACACTCGATCGTTTCGAGGTAGTGGATTTTCATATTTTCCGCGTTCTACAGGTAGCCTGTGGTTACTCATTCTAAATTTACAAAGTAATCTTGAAAATTTCTGAGGTAGCGATATTAAATAATTTTCAAATAGGAAATTTTCCTTGAAAATCCTATAGCTGGTACATGTGCTGCTATGGAAAATTTCCCCTCTCCAGCTCTGGATATATTCGTCAGAAAGCTGCTGTTTTATGCTTAATTTTAGCCAGTCTAACTGACCCGGATTTTGGCTACATCATACAAATGAAAGACCTGCATTATCCAGCAGTTTTTTTATATGACTAGTCCAGGGCCATTTAACGGTATCATTACGGAAAAGATTATACAATAGCTTATACAGTCTTGTAGCTATTTTACCGTCATTTCCACTAACAATTTTCCCCAAGTATGTTATCATTCTTATATTAATTTTTATACTGAGGGGCAATTGTCCAAGCTCCCCATAGACCATTGCCGTATGTGTTGACATTTTTACATCTAGAAGAATTTTGCAAAATCCGTTATGTAATTTTTCAATCAATACTATATTCTCGAAACCCCATACTTCAGAACCGTATAGTAAAATCGGTGTGATCATATGTTCAAAAAGGTTCAATTGTATGTCAATTGGTAAATGGAGCGCTTTAGCAAACATTGCTCTGCTGGCCTTATCATATAAGTGCTTAATAGCTCATGTAAATGTACCGTTATAAGCGAATTTAACCCCCAAATAAAGATATTCAGAGACGATCTCTACATCCTCATTACCAAGTGTGAATTTAGGCACCTTTCGGACCTTGCCCCTAGAAACAATGGTGATACATTTGGTTTTTGAAACATTTACAGACAATTTCCAGGTATAGCAGTACTCACTTAGAGCATATAAGGCGCTCTGCAATTCTTGTGGCGTTTCTGCCATTATGATCGTGTCGTCCGCGTAAACGAGACTAAATACCTTTAAATAGAATTCAGGATCGTCAGGGAATGTAGTATCGGATACTTGGGAAACATAGGGCAGGCCATTATAGGATGTGGAGATCGTTTTCTCTAAATCATTTAGGAACAAGGAAAAAAGTAGCGGAGACAGGTTTTCACCTTGTCTTACACCTGTGTCACATCGAAAGAAATCAGATAATTTGTTATTTCCAGGATTTCTGATACATGATTTGGCTTGATTGTACAAGTTATATACTAGTAAAAACAGTTTTCCATTAATATTATTGTCCAACAGCTTCATCCATAGGAAGGTTCTGTTTACCGTATCAAATGCTTTTTATAGTCTACAAATGTACAGCATAGACGCTTTCGTTTCGATAGGTATAAATCAATTAAAGCCTTTAATACAAAAATGTGATCGACAGTGGCATATCCAGCACGAAAACCCGCCTGCTCTTCTCCAATTAACTGGATATTATCTACATATTTAGTTAGTCGATTGTTTATAACAGTGGGGAAAAGCTTGCAGAAGCAACTGAGAAGAGTAATCCCCCTGTAGTTATCAGGATCCGATAATGAGCCCTAGTTTTTATATAATGGCAATATAATGCCTTTCGCCCATTCTGCTGGGATGTGACCGGATTTTAAGATAATATTGAAAACTTTCATGTAAATTTGCAACATACATACGTGTGAATGCTTTAAGAATTCATTTATAATTTGATCTATACCGCATGCTTTATTATTTTTCAGTCGATTAATTGCAATTTTAATTTCTTCTTCAGTAAACGGATTGTTTAGCGATTCGGTGCTATTTAGGTGTGTAACTAAATCCTCTAATTGGACTTGTGTTGAAATTTCCTGCGTTTCAGCTGTAGGTTTGTTGATAATTTTCCAAAATGTGTTAGGGTCGGGTATTCTAATATCACGCAGTTTGTTCGCAAATTTATTAAAATATAGGTTATGTTGTCTGTTTATCTCTTTTTTGTCAATTTTACTGGCTTCTTTCTTTCTTTCCCTGTTAATATCAGTTTTGTTTTTTAGATATTCCCGCTTTGCTTTGTAAAATTCCCTTCTTTTGGTTCTGCATGCTTGACCAAACCAGGGCTTATTATTTGTTCTAGGACGATATCTTCTGCTGGTACCATTATTCACACACCGGCCGCCCTGCCCGCTGTAGTCAGTAGTGACGTGATTTCTGAAACAATGTTGTTAATCGCATGCATTTTATGACCAGCCGTCTTTATTGATTACCTGTCTTTAGTGGCCATCTGTCTTTAGTGACCGCCTGTCTTTAATGACCACCTGTCTTTTATAACCATCTGTCCTTAGTGACTACCTGTCTTTAGTGACTACCTGTCTTTAGTGGCTATCTGTCTTTAGTGCCCACCAATGTTTAGGAACCATCTGTCTGTTGTAACCATCTGTCCTTAGTGACTACCTATATTTAGTGGCCACCTCTCCTTAGTGACTATCTGAGTTTAGAGACCATCTGTCCTTAGGGACAACCTGGCTATAGTAGTCATCTGTATTTTGTTGCCATCTGTCCTTAGTGGCCATCTGTCTTTAGTGCCAATCTGTATTTAATGACCACCTGTCTTTAGGGATTATCTATCTTTAGTGCCCATATGTCCTTAGTGATCATCTGTCTTTAGTGACCCCCTGTCTTTAGTGATCACCTGTCTTTAGTGACCATCTGTCTTTATGAATTATGTGTCTTTAGGGACCACCTGGCTATAGTGGCTATCTGTATTTTGTGATCATATTTCCTTAGTGACCATCTGTCTTTAGTACTAATCTGTCTTTAATGACCACATGTCTTTAGGGATTATCTGTCTTTAGTGACCATCTGTCTTTAGTGATCCTCTGTCCTTAGTGGCCAGCTGTCTATGCGGACCATCTGCTCTTTGTGATAATCTGTCCTTGGTGACCCCTCTCCTCAGTGACAACCTGTCCTTTGTGACCACCTGTCTTTAGCTACTGTCTGTCCTTAATGGCCACGTGTCCATAGTGACCACCTGGCTTTCTTTACCCCAGTCCTTACTGACCACTTGACCATAGTGACCATCTGTCTTTAGTGATCCTCTGTCGTTAGTGACCATCTGTCCTTAGTGACCACCTGTCCTTAGTGATCAGCTGTCTATGCGGACCATCTGCTCTTTGTGATAATCTGTCCTTGGTGACCCCTCTCCTCAGTGACTACCTGTCCTTTGTGACCACCTGTCTTTAGCTACCATCTGTCCTTACTGGCCACTTGACTATAGTGACTATCTGTCCTTAGTGACACCCTGTCTTTAGTGGGCATCTGTCCTTAATGACCACATGTCCATAGTGACCACCTGTCTTCATTTACCCCAGTCCTTACTGACCACTTGACCATAGTGACTATCTGTCCTTAGTGACCCACTGTCTTTAGTGACCACCTGTCTTTAGTGACTTTCGTGCCCCTCTCTTTAGTGACCACCTGTCCTTAGTGACACCCTGTTCTTAGTGCGCATCTGTCCTTAATGGCCACATGTCCATAGTGACCACCTGTCTTCATTTACCCCAGTCCTTACTGACCACTTGACCATAGTGACTATCTGTCCTTAGTGACCCCCTGTCTTTAGTGACCCACTGTCTTTAGTGACCACCTGTATGTAGGGACCATCTGTCCTTAGTGACCAGATGTCTATAGTGACCACCTGTCTTTAGGGGCCACCTGTCTAATGCTCATCTGTCTATTGTGGCCACCTGTCTTTAGTGACCTTCTGTCTTTAGTGACCCACTGTCTTTAGTGACCACCTGTATGTAGGGGCCACCTGTCTTTAGTGACCTTCTGTCTTTAGTGACCATCTGTATGTAGGGGCCACCTGTCTTTAGTGACCTTCTGTCTTTAGTGACCATCTGTCTTTAGTGACCATCTGTCCTTTTGTGGGGACCAGTCTTTAGGGTCCATCTGTCTTTAGAACGAACTGTCTTCAGTGACCACCTGTCTTTAGTGACTTTCGTGCCCCTCTCTTTAGTGACCACCTGTCCTTGTGACCATCTGTCTTTATTGATCACTGTCTTTACTGACCACTTGTCCATAGTGACAATCTGTCCTTAGTGACACTTGTCAATAGTGACCACATGTTCTTAACGACCATCTGTCTTTATTGACCCCTGTCCTTACTGACCATCTGTCCTTAGTGACACCCTGTTCTTAGTGGGCATCTGTTCTTAGTGGCCACCTGTCTATAGTGACCACCTTCCCTTAGTGACCATCTGTCTTTATTGACCCCTGTCCTAGCTCACCATTTGCCCATAGTGACCATCTGTCCTTAGTGACACCCTATTCTTAGTGACCATCTGTCCTTATTGGTCATTTGTCAGTAGTGACCAAATGTCCTTAAAGACCATCTGACTTAATTAGTGACCACCTGTCTATAGTGACCACCTGTCTTTAGAGACCGCCTGTCTAATGTTCATCTGTCCTTAGTGATCACCTGACTTTAGTGACCACCAGTCTTTAGTGACCACCCGTCTTTAGCGACCACCTGTTTTAGTGACCACCTGATCTTAGTGACCAGTTGTCATTAGTTTCCACCTGTCTTTGGTGATCACCTGTCTTTAGTGACCCTTGTCTTTAGTGACCCCCTGTTCTTAGTGACCAGTTGTCCTTAGTGAACTTCGTGACTCCTCACTCCATCTGTCTTAATTAGTGACCACCTGTCTATAGTGACCGCCTGTCTTTAGAGACCATCTGTTTAATGTTCATCTGTCCTTAGTGATCACCTGACTTTAGTGACCCATGTCCTTAGTGACCAGTTGTCCTTAGTGATCCCCTGTCGTTGGTGACCCATTTTTTTAGGGACCACGTGTTCTTAACTACCACCTGTCCCTAGTGACCACCTATCTTTAGTGAACCCAGTCTTTAGTCACCCCTGAATTTAGTGGCTCCCTGTCCTTAGTGACCACCTATCTTTAATGGCCATCTGTCCTTAGTGGCCGCTGTCCTTAGTGACCACCTGTCTTTAGTGAGCCCCTTCCTTAGTGACCATATGTCCTTAGTGACCCCCTATCCTTGGCGACCCCAATTTTTAGTGGTCACCTGTACTTGGTGACCATCTGTCTTTAGTGGCCATATGTTCTTAGTTACCACCTGTCCTTCGTGACCAACTGTCTTTAGTGACCCCCTGTCTTTAGTGTCCCATGTCTTTAGTGACCCTCTGTTCTTAGTGGCCATTTCTCTTTAGTGAGCATCTGTCTCTAGTGACCATCCGTCTTTGGTGACAACATATCTTTATGGACCATCTGTCTTTAGGGGCGATCTGTCCCTAGTGACCATCTGTCCCTAGTGGCCATCTCTCTTTAGTGGCCATCTGTCTTTGGTGACCATCTGTCTTTAGTGAGCATCTGTTTTTGGTGAAAACATGTCTTTAGGGGCCATCTGTCTTCAGGGACCATCTGTCTTTAGGGACCATCTGTCTTTAGTGGCCATCTGTCTTTAGTGGCCATCTGTCTTTATGGACGATCTGCCTTTAGTGGCCATATGTCTTTGGGGGCAATCTGTCCAGCGACCATCTGTCCTTAGTGAGCAGCAGTCTTTAGTGACCCCTCTCTTTAGTGACCACCTGTCCTTAGTGACCATCTGTCCTTACAGGCAACAGGTTTCAGCTGCATTAGCTTCATAATATTCAACAACTTTCCCGTATGATGATAGTGGTGATGGTAGCGGTAGCGTCAGTGCCTTGGCGGCGACGACAACGATGACCACAATTTGGTTTTTTCTCCGCCTCGTATTATCCGGATTTTTTCTGATCACTGAAAGAAGCTAAAGAAGCTTAGAATGCTTGCAACAAGACACGTTGAAGAACACTGATTGCAGCTGAAAGAAAGTGCAATCCGTGTTCTTCAAGTTTTCCATCGTGTCTTGGTGCAAGCATCCTAAGCTTCTTCAGCTTCTTTTTCGTCCTTAGTTGTCTTAGAAGTTGGATTACATTTTAGCTGCGGTCCGCGGATAGCAGCTCAATAAACCGCCATGTCTCTTAGTGAATTTAGTTAGTCAGTCTCAAAAGATTATTCAGGGCTATGGCTAAAAAACCTACTGATCATTGACACAAAGAACTTGCCTTGCAAGAGGATTTACGGGTTTTGGTGACCCCCTCTCCTTAGTGACAACATGTCCTTTGTGACAACCTGTCTTTAGCTACCACCTGTCCTTAATGACCACGTGCCCATAGTGACCATATGTCTTTATTTACCCCTGTCCTTACTGACGACTTGACCATAGTAACTATCCATCCTTAGTGACACCCTGTCTTTAGTGACCCACTGTCTTTAGTGACCACCTGTCTAATGTTCATCCGTCTACAGTCTGGCTAAAAAACCTACTGATCCTTGACACAAAGAACTTGCTTGCAAGAGGATTTCCGGATTTTGGCGGTGATCTGGAGGAAAGAACCTGGATCAGGATCGGATGAAATTCTCGCTCTGTAGATATCTCGGGAAAATACCGTTTCGATTTGTTTCCGTATATGTGCGTGCAGCAAATTTTAACACCAAGCCTATATTATCTTATATAAGGACAAGGTACCAGATGAATGAACAGATTGATTTTGATTGACAGTGATTGATGTAAGCCTATGCGCTCCAAGGCATGAATGTCAGACGGATAACTGCTCTATTGATTGACTGAGTAATTGATTGACTGAGTAACTGTGACGTAACCTGGTCTGACACCAAGCCTATATGCTCCAAGGCAAGAGTGGTAGACGGTTAACTGCTCTATTGATTTACTGAGTAATTGATTGACTGAGTAATTGTGACGTAGCCTGCTCTGACACAAGCCCATACGCTCCAAGGCAAGAGTGGCAGACGGTTAACTGCTCTATTGATTGACTGAGTAATTGTGACATAACCTGCTCTGACACAAGCCCATACGCTCAAAGGTCAGCGTCTGGATGGCTTACATCAATCACTTTCAATCAAAATCAATCTGTCCATTCATCTGGCATCTTGGCCCTATATAGGATAATATAGGCTTGGGTCGCTGCATAGTTTTTGGTGCCATAACCAGGATTGTGGAAACATAAGGGTTAAATAAGGGAATAAAATGGAACCTAATAGACCGTTGACAACGGTTTTAAGGGAGACCGTATCTGGATGGCTGTCCAGTTCACCTTTTGGGTGGAGTAAGAAATCCACACCTACACACATGGAGACAACAAACACACCACAAGAGGACATTGAGCTTGTGGGGGACTTTTCTAGTCACACTCAATGATTAAGGAATGACAGACGTGACTAATTTCTTACTGTGGACTTAGTTACAGAGGATGGTATGGCGGCCCATATCCATTCAGGGCCCACAGAGGATCATGACTTTAATAGTGAAATAAATTACGCGTTTGAACACTATAACGCAGACCCCCATGGACAGGGGAGACAATGCATCTATGCCTCATGGATTGCCTTATATGGACAATGGGAATAGTGGTTTCAACCAAATGGGAATTTCTATGACAGGTGTGATCCCATGGACCATGAAAAATATTTGACCCAGGTAAACAGGAATAACCATCCCACGGCAGGTTATCCGTATGCACCTGGAATTGGAAATCAGGAACCTGAAGATTATCTGGGACCTAGCACTCATCATGACAGGAGAGCGAATATGGACTCCTATCCAAATTTTTATCAGCCATCACCAGTAAGACGTCCACAGCAGAGCCCACCTATACACATGTTTTCACCAGAAGCTAAATGGAGAACACCAATCAGATCAAGTCGGAAATCTAAGGACCCAGACCATTTTGACGGTGAATCTATTGACTGGCCGGATTATTATAAACATTTTGAAACTGTTGCTGACTGGAATGCATGGACAAACCGATAGAAAGCTATGCAGTTGGCCATGAGTTTGACTGGAGCAGCCAGGAAAGTGTTGGGAGATCTGCCACCAGGAACAGAACCGACCTATGATCAGTTAGTCACTGATTTGTCTAGAAAATACAATCCTGCTGAGTGAGAGGCTGTTTTTAGAATAGAGTTCAGAAATCATGTTAGACGACCAAATGAAAGTGCTATGCAATATGGATATAGTTTAAGACGGTTAGCCAGTAGGGAATTTTCCCGAATATCATCAGATACACTGAATCAATTAGTGGGAGACCAATTTATTAATGGCCTTGGAAACCTAGAGTGTAGGAAACTTGTGCAATTTGGATGCACTACAACGTTACATGATGCAATCGCACTTGCAGTGGAGTACGAATCATTTGATCCGATCATAAGAGGGAAACCAATGAATAAAAAACCAGTCAGTGAAGATTTCGGGGAAATGTGTGCCTTAGAAAACAAATGGACACAGCGAAATAAGGAGGCGCAACCTAACAATGGCCTTTTAGAACAGTTGTCTGTGGCTCTGGCAAAGACAAATGCCGACATTAAAGCTATGAGAGAGGAGATGAATAATAACAAAAAGTGTCTGGAACCACCGGAAAACTCAGTATCAAAATCCAAACCAGATCAAGGCAGTCAACTGTAATGTTATTATTGCAAAGGGTATGGTCATGTGCAGCGATTCTGCTGGAAGAAAGTGAATCAGGTGCCGAATAATGTTCGAAATGGGAATGATGGGCCGCATAATGGTAATGTTGCCCGATCAAGTTCAAATCGTTTAAACTAGAACAAGCTGGCCTTGTGACCCAAAAGTCAGCTCAGGAAATCAACTTTCATGATGGTACAATCGAATCTGTTAATAGTTCTTGTTGGTATGTGTTAGCAGAAATAAATAAAAATGTGATTGAGTGGATTGTGGATACCGGATCTACATATACTCTTATAAATTATTCAGTTTATCAGCATTTGCCAGAAGATCAGAAGCCTACTCTCAGAAAAAGTAACTTAATACTTAGGACCGCTAGTGGAGAAGAAAGGAATGTGTTCGGTGAGGCAGAATTGGAGATTAAAATAGATGATCAGCTGTTTTTGCAGCCAGTGAAAGTAGTTTCGCTGGGAACGAGTTCTGCCATTTTGGGTATAGACTTTTTATAGAAATATGATTGCGTTCTCGATATACCTAATGGATATATTCACAATGGTGGAAATTCTGTGAAACTTCACCATAAATTACAGGATGCTAGATCTTTCGAAGTCACAATGGAGGAAATGATTACAATTCCAATAAATGGAACCAATTTCAGGGATATGAAACAGACTCTACTCGTGGAACCCTATAGAGAGTACTTAGAAACCCGATCAGGATTATTGATCACTCAATCAATAATTAATGGGTCTCAGGTTTCAGGTGTTCCTCTGCAGATGTTCAATATTGGAAATACTGATGTAAAGATAGCTAGTGGAGAGGTTGTAGCAACATTGGAACCAGTAATCGTTCCTCACGTGACTTGTATGTCAGTTGCTGACACTGGAAATCCTGAATATGTTCGTCTGTCGGAACATTTGGAGAAATTGGGCATATCTGCTTCCAATCTTATTGCAATGGAACAGCCGGAACTTAGAGGTGTCTTACTGGAGTATCAGGATGTTTTTCAGAAACCTAAGGATGACCATGGAAGAAATAGCATTATTAAGCATTCGATTGATACCGGAAGTGCAAAACCCGTCAAACTTCTGCCTCGTCATTTACCAATTCATCAGCGTGAGGAAGCCGACAAAGAAATAGACAAAATGCTCAAGAAGGGAATAATTGAGCCATCAAATAGTCCTTGGGCTGCACCTGTTGTACTTGTTCAAAAGACGGATAGAACCAAACGATTCTGCATAGATTATAGGAAATTAAATTTCCTGACATGCAAGGATGAGTATCCCCTTCCTCGTATTGATGATTGTGTGAAATTTCTATCAGGATCTCAATGGTGTTGTACACTGGACCGTGCTTCGGGATACTGGCAGGTGGAAATGGATGAAGACAGCAAACAAAAAACTGCATTCGCCACCAGAAAAGTTTTATTTTCCTTTCATGTTATGCCATTCGGTCTTTCGAACGCCCAAGCCACATTCGAACGACTCATGGAATTGGTATTACAGGGTCTGTATTGGGAAAAGTGTCTTGTTTATATTGATGATGTTATAGTTTTTGGAAAAACATTTTAGAGACATTAGACAATTTAATACTCATCTTCAAACGTGTCCGTGATGCTAACCTTAAACTTAAACCTTCAAAGTGTGAATTGTTTCAAACCTCTGTAAAGTTTCTCGGATATGTGGTATCTTATGATGGAATGCGTTGTGACCCGGCTAGAGTGGAAGGTGTAAAGGATTGGCCTATGCCCAGAATGGTGAAGGAAGTGAGGCGATTTCTTGGTTTGTGTTCATACTATAGGAAATATGTAGATGGGTTCGCCACTATTGCATCACCCTTACATGGATTGACTAGAAAAGCAAGCAAGTTTATATGGACACATGAGTGTGAAATAGCGTTTGAGCTATTAAAGGAAAAACTGATCACATCTCCGGTCCTAGTTTATCCTACGATTAATGGAATGTTTATTTTGGATACGGATGCTAGCGCCACTGGAGTAGGCGCTGTTCTTTCACAAGTTCATGATGGCCATGAACGAGTGATTGCGTACGCTAGTCGGACATTGTCCAAAACTCAACAGAGGTATTGCACCACAATGAGGGAACTGTTAGCGGTTGTGCTGTTTATCAGATATTTTAGGCATTATTTGTATGGAACTCACTTTCATGTACAGACGGGCCATGCATCGCTAACATGGTTGATGAATTTTAAGGAACCAGAAGGAATGCTGGCTCGTTGGTTGTCCGTTTTAGGGACTTCTGATTTTGAGATCCAACACCGAAGTGGAACTTCCCATGGGAACACAGACAGTCTGTCTCAATTGCCGAGACACTGTAAGCATGATGATTGTCAGGATTGCTTTGATGATATCAGTTTCAAGTTGGACATGTTCAGGAAGAGACGATTCTGGATTTTATTGAAAATATTAAGGAGGATTTGCCTGAGGACATTATAGAAATGCCTGGAACCCGAGAAAACTTGATTATGGACCATGTGAGTGCTGCTACAGATTACGGTTGGATAGAGGGGTGGACAGTTGAACAATTATTGCAGTTGCAGGAAGCTGACCCGTCTATCAACAAAATCATTGTTTGGAAAGAAAAAAGTGAGCAATGTCCTTGCTGGAATATTGTATCTTCAGAAAACATGAAGTTTAAGACTTTGTGATCACAATGAAACAGCCTGGAACTTGTGGATGGGATACTGTATAGATACAAACCAAACCCTCAGAATAGAATAGTGAAACAACGTGTTGCACCCACAGACATAAGAGAACATCTGTTGGATCAGCTACACAATGAGGGAACCGCAGGCCACCTAGGCATTAAGAAAACTATGGATGCAGTGAAACAAAGATTCTACTGGCCAGGATACAAGAAGGATGTAATTCGGTGGTGTTCACGATGCCACACTTGTGCTCATCATAAGTCTAGATTGCGCCCAAGGAAAGCCTTGCTTAAACAGGACCCAGTGGGAGCACCTGATGAACGAATTGCCTGCGATATTATGGGACCTCTACCCGAAACAGAATCTGGAAATAGTTACATTCTAGTTGTGGCAGAATATTTCACCAAATATGCAGAAGCATATAGCTTACCAGTCCACGCTGGACAGATGGTAGCAGACAAACTCATGACAGAGTGGATATGCCACAAAGGAACACCACTACAATTGCACACAGATCAGGGACGGGAATTTGAATCAAACCTTCAACATGAACGGTGCCAACTTCTGAGAATTCATAAAACTCGGACGACTTCATATAGACCACAATCCGATGGATTAGTGGAGTGGCTAAATCGAACCATAAAACATATGTTAAAGAATGTTGTCGCAGAAACTCAGGATGACTGGGATCAACATCTTCCATATGTAATGATGGCATACAGATCATCGGTGCAGGAAAGCACAGGATGCTCTCCTAATTTAATTACTTACGGTAGAGAAATAATGTTACCAGCTGACTAGATGGTAGGAATGCCACTTGATAATGACGGAATTCCTAAGTGCCCTGTGGAGTATGTGGAATGGATTCAGAACACTTCAGTCGAAACGCATAAATTTGCACAAAGCGTGTTAAAATCTAGTGCTCAATGACAAAAACGGAACTATGACAAATTTGCTAGTTTCAGTACATACACACATGGACAACGGGTTTGGGTATGGAGTCCACTTAAAGCCCGGGAAAAATTAGATTGCGGATGGAGGAGGCCAAACATAGTTGTAGAGAAAATTAATGAGGTGTTGTACAAAGTCCAAAAGTCTGATTCAAATCTGGTCAAAGGTGTTCATGTTGATTATCTCAAGCCATACCTTTGTGATGAACCACCAAGGAACTGATTGGTGGGAAGAATTAGCAGAACTGCTTATGTATTGCTGGTAAGAAGGTGGATATGTATTTATTGGATTATGCTTAAAGTATCAAAATGCTGGATTCTTGCGTGTTATTTATGATCCTTTCGATTTATGTATTCGTAGAATGGATGATTTTGAGTCATTACTAGAGCAGATTGCGAGAGAATCCATCGTGGCAGCTCCACTGAGCCCATTGGATGATGTTTTAAGCTTGCTGGGTGGTTCACCCATCAGTGATCACGACGAAATATAGACATCCACGCAATTCGCTGTTAAGAAGCCGGACATGGAGCCAGGGGAGTTGTCACCAGAGCGTGTACCATTAGTGTCATCAAAAGTAATAATTCCAGGTCCGAAGCGTGCCTGGGCGATCCGGGGGAAACAGACTGTGTGCCTCATCAGGGAGTGCTGCCAGAAGGCATTCCAACAACCTTCATTGTTCTTGCGGCACTGGAGGTAGGTACATCAGGAGATGTGCCTCCAGTACAGTTGTCCTGTTGGTGGCTGGGATTGCCTTCTGGCAAAACGGGTCTATGACATGGAAGGCCACCTTCTTCCCTAACACCCCGAATTCTTCCACACAAAAGAATCTTTTCATAAGTGGGTGACCACCTCGTGTCACCCACAAGACGTGTTCCGGAATAAGTAGTTTGTCAGTGCAAATGGTCTGGAGCCGCCCTCAGGATTCGCGATTTAACTCCGTCACAAAGGTTCGCCTCATTTGTTTAGTTTATTGTTACGTGATGCTCCGGAACCAATGTTAAAGCCAGCAGATCGGATTTGTCCGCATGTGGCGGTGCAGTCGGCACAAGAACCTGTGGAGAAGAAGAGGAAGAGTGGTACTCTTGTTGATGTCGCCCCTGAGCCAGTTCTCAAAACATCAGCAAATGCGAGTGTATCAAAACCTGAAATTCCAAAGCGTTTGGTGCGTGAGCTGGGCCCCCATGTCAGCTTCCTTACCAAGGATCGTGCTGGACTAGTTTCGGTTATCCTAGAATCCCGGAGCCAAAAACAGCTCTGGTCGAATCGGGAGAAGCAGGCGAAGGCATCTTTGAAAGAATAGAGATGGACCAGGCTCAAGAACATGAAAGACGGCTGAAAGAAGCGGAATCAAAGGTCTTGCATCTGGAGGTTCGTCTGGCTGAGAAGGAGAAAGAGGTGAAGCCAGCAGCCAGTCATTCTATCCAACTTTCTGACTTCGTTGAGTGCTTACCGCCACAGAAAGGGGGAGCCGACTCTCAGTGGTTCCATTATTCCTCTTTCTAACTAGATCCATGGCTCGTGAGGGCAAGATACAGGTGCCATCGCCGACCCAGCCAATGTTCATGCCTTCTGAGGAGAAATAATGTGTTTTGGTTCGGATCGTGTGTTAACATGTTTCTGTGTACGTTGACATTGGAGCATCATGATTCTTAACAATGTGATGTTGTAATGTCAATGGCTGAGGACTGACAACAGTGATGAGTGGTGGGACTTCGTCACTCCTTTCTGACTCACTTTTGTCAGGCACTCAGTTTCAGAAACATATTCTTCTTGTTTGGCATTATATTATACCATATTTATTATTGTAAGTTGCTTTCTATTGTGTGCCTTCTTGCTTCTGTTTACGTTGACATTGGAACATCACGATTCTTCACAATGTGATGTTTTAATGCCAATGGCTGAGTACTGACAACAGTGATGACTGGTTGGAACTGGTCACTCCTTACCGACTTACTCTTGTCAGGCACTCAGTTTCAGAAGCATATTCTTTCTATCAGTATATTATTGTAATTCGTTCAGATGAATGATTAGGTTGAGATCAGATTGTTATCCTTCTTGGTTCTGTTTACGTTGACATTGGAACATCATGATTCTTCACAATGTGATGTTTTAATGTCAATGGGTTAGTACTGACAACAGTGAGGACTGGTGGGAATTGGTCACTGCTTTCAGACTTGCTTTTGTCAGGCACTCAGTTTCAGAAGCACTCTTATAAACCATAATGTGTGTGCATGTATATTCTAAATGTATAGATTGAGAAACGTTTTCTGTTTATTCTGGAGTTCTTTGCTGGAAGTCCATTGCGGGCTAAGACAACAATAATGCTCTTTAAGCATTCATGAATTAGACTATGTAAGTCTTCATGGACCCTACTTGTCCACCTGCATATATGTTCCTCTGGTTTCGTCTTATTTCGGATTCATTTGGTCATGGTACTGTTGCAGACTGCGGTTAGTTTTTCGGTCGTAGTGCAGTACTGTAATAGTAGTGTGATAATGTACAATGGTAACAGTAATTCAACATTAAAAGAATTACTGTAATCAAGATGATATGAAATTATGCCTTCAAATTTTAACATTCTGCATGACACTGAAGACATTCAACTTGTCCGGAAAACATTTTAAATCATTGGTTTGTTTTCTGTTTCCAACTTAGCTTTAGTTTCAGCAACAGCAAAATCGTGATGTTCTATTCTTTGTAAGTTTTTGGGAATGTAAATTAGTTGGACATATAAGCACATGGTGGCTTTTTCCAGCAATAATACTCCTTGAGATACCAAAAACCAACAGGGGTTCATCGCTGTATGACTCACAGAACGCGTTATTATAATTACGCGTGTTTCAAATGATGCGTGAATAATTGCGCGTAGTAATGCGTGGTTATATTTACGCATTTCTTGATCACACATTACAAATATGCGTTGTCAAATGATGTGTAAATTGTTACGCATTAATCACATGCATTGTATTGTTAACTGTATTTATTGTCCGTCATGACGTGTAGTCATAATAATGGTCTCTGTTTATGTATATATGGATTAAACCCATGTACACGCATTTTATAAGTATATGCATCATACGTTATGATGCAAACTCATCTATGTATAGTGGAATTCAGTTTAGGTTAGCTACACTATGTCAGTTCTACATTTGTCAGCTCAGATATTTTATAGGGTAGCTCAAATACATATATAGTTTTATTAGGCCAGCTCAGATATTTTATAGGATAGCCCAGATATATTAATTCTACATAGGTCAGTACAGATATTTTATATTAGGCCAACATATTATATACTGCCATACCTAGGTATTTCATGTATTAAACGTGTAACAATTACATGTTAAAATGATGCAATGATGCATTGTTACTCTATAATGCATAACTCATGCATATTTATAATGTGCAGTACCCTATAATGCAGAAGTCCTGCATATGACAGCATATTTATAATATGCATTTAGCAAAGACTGCATAAATCGTGCAGATGTATTTCTTGCGCTTACCATTTCACAATTATTGATAATATATTCAGCAATAACATTAACTTCAGTAATAAATCGGAGGTAGGAATTCTCGTTACTGACACGTCAGACCACCTACCAATTTTCTTCTCGAAAGACAGCTGACCTGCACAAAGCCATTCAAATATGAAAAAATTAAATGCAGAGAAATAAATCAGGTCAATATTGAACAATTTAAAAAATACATGTCTGAGGTGGATTGGCATGCAGTAACAGACATACAGTGCTGCGAAAGTGCCTACACCAAGTTCCATGAAATTTGCACGCACATCTTCGAAAACAGCTTTCCCATGAAAGAAAAGAAGAAATTTAAACACAACCCGACTAAACCATGGATAACAACTGGACTGATAGCTGCCTGTCATAAAAAAACATAATCTTTATTTGAAGTTTATCAAATGTCAAACAAAGCATAATGAACAGAAATTCAAGAAATACAGAAACAAGTTGGACCAAATAATCAAAACAGCAAAAAAAACTTACTACCATAACAAATTTGAACTATGCAAGAATGACATAAATGAAACATGGAAAATAATTAAATCACTTTTGAATAAAAAATAACCGCAAAGCGCAACAAACACGATTTCTTTATAATAACAAGATAATAACTGATGATTTAGAAATTGCAACAGGATTCAATGACTATTTTGTTAATATAGGTCCAACACTTTCAGATAAAATCAATTCAACATCCTCTAATAAATATAGTGATTATCTCACAGGCGACTATCAATCCTCTTTTTTCGCTAATCCGGTCACAAATGAAGAAATTTTTATCATTCTTAACAAACTAAATCCTGCAAAAAGTGATGGCTTGGATGGTTTCAAGTGGAGTATTTTCAAACACTGCACGTTAGCGCTACTAATACCCCTTAACCACATCTGTAACTTATCTTTCACTCAAGGCATATTTCCATCAAAATTAAAAGCAGCACGAGTAACACCTATATACAAAGCAAAGGATTCATCTAATTTCACAAACTATAGACCTGTCTCAATACTTCCACTTTTCTCCAAATTAATGGAATGACTTATGTACAATCGGCTTATCAGCTACTTAGATAAAAAGTCAATCCTCTATACATCACAATACGGATTCCGTGAAAAACATTCAACAATGCTAGCCCTAATTGAAATGACAGAAAAAATAATAGAATCAATTGAAAAGAAAAAGCACATAATAGGCATTTTTTCGATCTTTCAAAAGCTTTCGACACTATCAATCATAAAATCCTACTAGAAAAACTTGCCTATTATGGAATCCGAGGAAGTGCACTCATCTGGTTTGAAAGTTATCTAAGTGACAGAACGCAATGTGTGCAATTCAACGCAACTTGCTCTGAAAATAGGAGACTAACTTGCGGTGTCCCTCAGGGGTCCATCCTTGGCCCTCTGCTGTTCCTCTTGTATATGAACGATCTGCCTAACATATGCAAACATATGTCACTAATACTATTTGCTGATGACACTAATGCTTTTTGCCCTGATGAAGACATAGCTACATTATATAAAAATGTAAATAAGGAAATGGAAGAAATTACTAACTGGTTTTCACTAAATAAATTATCACTAAATGTGGATAAAACAAACTATATGTTATTTTCAAAATCTAGAGAATTAATAAATAAAGAGGTTCCAAAATTGTACATTAGCAATAAGGAAATTGAAGAGGCCCCATATGCAAAGTTCCTAGGAGTATATTTAGATAAAAACTTGACCTGGGCCAAACAAATCGAAACAGTTAGTGCAAAAGTAGCAAGAGGAATAGGTGTCATCCAAAGACTAAAACCATATATGACACAGGCCACGGTTAAAACACTGTACAGCACCTTGATCCTCCCGCACCTCACTTACTGCAACGCTGTTTGGACTAACACCTACAAAAACAGAATATCCAAAATTCAAAGTCTCCAAAAAAAAGCATCAAACTATTTTCTAGGCCAGCAGAGGGCCAAAACATGTTCAAAGCAGAAAAATTTCTTAAGCTCACCGACATAGGAAAATCTCAAATGCTAACTATTGTCAAAAACTTCCACCACGACACTTTACCCAAATCTATAGCCCCCTTCTTTATAAACAATATTAACATCCACCAACATAACACTAGAAGCAGACATAAACTACATGAGCAATACACACGGACAGACATAGGAAAACACCGAATATCATTTGCAGCCACTAAACTATGGAACAACATAAAATAGGAAACACGTGAGAAAATTCTATCAACAAAATTCTGCAAGAAAACAATAAAAAACCACTTGATTAACACATACTAGTATTATCGAACTCATGCAGTACAGCTCAAAAATGGCCCGACTCGTCTACAAAACAAGGTAAAGAATGCTGCTACTACTACTACTACTACTACTACTACTACTACTACTACTACTACTACTACTACTACTATTACTACTACTACTACTAGAATTATGACTAGATGACTCCACTTGCTAGTATATCCAATAATAATTTCAATTACCATAGTAACAAACTACAGGACGAGCAGGAGAATGAGCACCCATCCCCTCCATTCCCCTTCCCTTGTCCAAGGATGCTCCCCATTAGCCAGCATCCTGTAAACAGTTTATCATCAGTATAAGTAGAAGTACCCTCCCCCAAAAATATATAAATGTTTATTGGTGTATCTTTAATCATAAACATCCATGTATATTATTGAACTTGACTATGTTCTGTGCTTGTCTGTTACGTAACTGTCTTGTCCTTATTTACTACCCATAAGTATCGCTAAATAATAATAATAATAATAATAATAATAATAATAATAATAATAATAATAACCCAAGTGACTAACTCTTACACACACCCTGTTACAGTATTATATGTTGCTTCGCGGACTGAGAGAGGCCCACTCCAGGAGTTTTCTTTCCACTGTAATGACTGACAAGATAATTGAACCGGTGGTGAACTCTGGGGTGGGGGTGGGTTGGGATGATGCTGGGGGTGTGGGAAGGGGTGGTCTCCTCTTGACCCGCGAATTGACATTTTTTCTCTTTGAAATTTAAACTGTTTATGTGGATCAAGGGCCAAAGGGTTAATAAGGAAGTAGTAAATGTAATGTCTGAATTTATAATTGTTTGCGTAAGTACTGTCTTGTCTAATTTATATATACCTGTATATATGTGTGTAAGGTGTCCGCCATAACAATAGGCACTGCCTTGGGCGGACAACCTGGTATGATTTGTGAATTCGTTTACCTTGGAATTATTGAATAAATAATCTTGAATCTTGAATCTTGAAATGCGCGAAGTAATTGACGCGTTAGTCATAGCGCAAATTCATGTTTCTTTCTTCTGTTGTATTATCCGTTCGTATTAGCTTCATTCAGATATCTTTATTGTGATAGGGATAGTGATTTTCCGGATTTCCTAAATTTGTAAATTCTGATCGTTCCGTTATATAAGAGACGTATGTCTTATATCATATATGTTAAGGTTAGAGATGATCACTAAATTAAAACGTTATGCGCATTCAGAAGTTTTCCTTGAATCTCACATTATATTTTAATCTCAGATAACACTTCATTAAATTCATGTGAGATTATTGTTATTACTTCCATTTATCAATTTGGCAATTCCGACAATTTTTCTGCTGTGGTGGCAAAACCACTGTCCTTAATTTTAGTTAGGGATGCTATGCTATTTTAAGATCTGTAACGATGGCCCTCGTAGAGCAGTTAACTGTCTGCCACTCTTGCCTTGGAGCGTATGGGCTTGGTGTCAGACCAGGTTACGTTACAATTACTCAGTCAACCAATTACTCAGTCGATCAATAGAGCAGTTATCCGTCTGACACTCATGCCTTGGAGCGCATAGGCTTACATCAATCACTGTCAATCAAAATCAATCTGTCCATTCATCTGGCACATTGGCCTTATATATTTCTGATTGACTTGACCATTCAATACAACTGTCTTTTATTTTGCAGGTGCCATTGCGAGCCAACGCCTACTGACGCGGCGTCAGTGTTACAATGAGCATGATGAGATTCAAGATGGACTGAACAATTGTTCATGGTTTAGAAAGAGCAGCACTTTAAAAAGACTGTGTCGATTAAAATGAATACATGTGCCTTCTCAGATTACCAAATTTCCTAGAAGCATTCTCAATGTAGAAATCTGCAGACTATGTCAAATCAGTGTGTGTTCTCAGGAAATCATGATATGACAAACTGAACAGAAAGATACACTATGTGTTGACAGACAGAGCCACATACGTATTGATATGGATGATAATGTACACGACATTTAACCGATGACATCATTAATAAAGCCATGACACCCTAATCAATTTTCATTCAACCCAGATGATAAATACCTGTATGTACTGCATTCTATGTGTTTTAAACATAAATGCTACTGTAAATTTGAATTTTGTTAAATGAAAGTAATAAAGTAAGTATATATAGTCATGATAGTTGCTTATTTTTCAGTTTTAGTATTTAGTGCTAGATGTAAGTTATCATTTCAAGGACTTAAGCAAATTAACCCTTTAATGGCTAAATTGGGTAAAAAAATTTCAAATAATTTACTTATTTAATGACCATTTGCAGGCCAATTGTATTTTTGAAAATTTACCACTGGAATGGCTGGCATGCTTATGAAGCTAGTCATTCCAGTGGTGAAAGCGTGATATTTTTTTTTTTTACCATTGGAATTACAGGCCCACTGCCCGTAATTGAGCCAGTCAGGTCAGTTTGAAAAAAATCTTGACCTGCCAATGGACAATTACTAAGCAAAGATTTAAATTCTCATGACAAATCTTAAACATTAAAATGTTAAAAATAATGATTATTGCTTACATGTATTTTTAGATCTCAACTTCAATGAGCCTAACCAATTTTCAATTCTTCCATTAGCTCCGCCTTAAAAATAGTGACAGATTTTACAATTTGTTGATCGTCTAAAAGGTTGTTCTCTGTGGATTAGTGTCAAATTTGTTATGTTACTATAGCTACTTTGTGGCAAGCCTGAGTATATGCCAATATATCTGTCCACAAGAGTTATCTCCCTTTTTAGCATTACATGCACTTTAAGGTAAGATTAGTAAAAATGGTCTGTTGTATAGATAACTTTAAAATGCAGGATGGTATGAACATAAATATAATTCTATGTATGCGTACATACATTTTCCTCTCTTCAGACAGAGGATTGTGTTGAAAATTTCTGGACATTGTCAGCTTCTATTGTAGACAGCAAAACAATATTTGGGATCAGACCGCAGTCTGGATTGTCTCAGTTACTTAAAATTAGTCAAAGTATTGCTGCTCTATGCTGGAATATCTGGATAGCTTTAGTTAGTTTTTGTTTTGTTTGATAGATAGTTGGGAATTTGATTCTTTAAGCAAATTTATGGTCACCTGTCCAACTGTTTGAATATTTAGTAGTCGAGGTTGGTAAAGAATTTTTTCTTAGTCCATGTCAATTTAAAGGTTATGAGATGATTAGCTCGTAAAAATTATCACTGGAATGGCTGGCTTGCTTATGAATTCATTCATTGCACTGGTAAATTATCTAAAGTATGATCTTTCTCAAGACCACTCCAGATGCCACTTTTTGAAATTTTAAATTTTCTCATCAAAGTGCCAACGTATGCAGACCAGATTATTTTTGAAAATTCATCAATGAAATGACTGTCTCTGACCACCTTGAGTGTTAATTGGTTAACCCTGAAATTCCAGTCTCAAGGTGTGCAGGTGAGCTGCTATGTACCCGCATCTTATTATTAGCTCACCTGGCCTTAGGCCAAGTGACCTTATGTCATGGTGACTGTCTATCGTCTGTCTGTCTGGCAACATTTTGTTTAAAATCCTCCTCCTCATTAACCGATTGCTGGACAGATGGCTGCTATGTACATACATCTTATCATTAGCTCACCTGGCGTGAAAAGTGAGCTTACGCCATGGCGCCCCTGTCTGTCTGTCCGATTGGCTTGGCGGATTTCAACCTAATTTGCCTGCAAGGACCCTAGGGCTAGGTTTAACAACTTGTATACAGAATTTTTTGATCGGTCAATTTTTTGGGTAAAAATGTTTGATTTTATGAAAAATGTACTGGAAATTGTCGCTTCTTCTCCTGAGTTGCTTGACAGATTTCAACAAAATTTGTCTAGAATGACCCTGTCATGGTAGGTTCCAGATCTTCTATTCAGAATTTAGCTTGGCCAAGTTCTGGGGTGAAAATCATAGATTTTATGAAGATTTTACCAGAACTTGTCAATGCGTATCTCCTTAACTGCTTGGTAGATTTTATGCAAATTTGGGATTCTATAGGTCTAGAATCTAGAACTAATTTTTCGTTGGTCGATTTTTGGCTAACATCTTAGATTGTTTGAAAATGTTCCAAAACTCTTTAACCCTTACCATTATGATGTCAATTTTTGGTGTTCATTTTTCAACAAAATTGGTGTAAGCTGTTGTCATAGACAGAAACATAATCCACCAAAATTGTTGAAAAACGTACACCGGTTTCATTGCTATTGACATAGTAAAAGATTGAATATTGACATCAGAGTGGTAATGGTTAAAACGTTACTCCTTTAATTAATGGCCCAATTTCAATGAAACTTGGGTCGAATGCTTCAACATTTCAAACGATAATTTTGTTTGGTCAATTCCTTTTGTGACCATCTTGGTCTTTGCGAAAATTTTCCATCGTGCCTATTTAAATGCAAATACGGTAGTTAAAATGCTAATGATCCAGGTGCGCGTCACAAACCTCTTGTTAATTTGATTGGATGCTGTTGCTTTTTCCAATCAATCAGAAGTGAGATAAATTGAGCTTTAAAAGCAATAGAGGGATCTAATTCTAGCTTTGATCCACACATCTATAGATACGCTCCGTCCATTCTTGGTGCATGTTGGGATCAATTAATATACTGTGAACCCTGAATTTTCAGAATCAGTTTCAAAGTTTCTATACAGGTAAGCTGTTGAATATTTTGAAGCTAATTTCACTTCGCGCTGTTGATGCCTATTCAGCAGAATATTTATTAAATAGGAAATCCAAACAAAGCTTGTCCGGGCCATAGTTTCAAAACTTATATGTACGACCATGAGACTTGTGCATGGATGCATCTTATGCAGGCGATGTAGCGTGTGAAAAGTAGGTCAGCGTGACCTAATTTTGACCTGCTTTTCACAGTTTACTGAACATTACAGAAAATTTGTGTCCGGGCAGTGGCTGTATCGTCAAGCGTTTTTGGTATACGTGAACTAAACTTGATATGTGGATGCATCTTAGAGAGGAGGTGTACGGTGTATAAAAAATAGGTCATCGTGCCCTACATTTGATTTACTTTTCTTGGTTCAGTGAACATTACAGAACATGTTAGCCTGGGCTATAGTTTTAAGAGTTTTGACATATTGGAACTAAACCTGGTGTATGGATGTATTATACGCTGAAGGTGTGTCGTGTATGACAAGTTGTGACCTACTTGTCACGCTTTACTGAACACATTTTTCACCTACGTTTCATGGTTCAAGTGACATTGAAGTAAACAAAAATGGTATTTGGCTAATCTATTTATTGGCTAGAACATTGCAAAAGCCGAACATTGTCCCTAATATCATAGTAATTATACAGGTATAAAGCATATGTAAGCTGTTGAATATTTTGAAAATAATTTATCTGGGTGCTCATGACATGGGTATGTCATTAATTATATATTTTGGTTGTGACGTCAGTCTACATATGTGGCATCATATACTTGAGTGACAGCTTAGAAGCATCCAATGTGATCGTACACCCCAATTTAACGAAGGTCTGTAATCTCTTCTCGTGCACAAAATTTACTTTGACTGTTTCAAGCGTCAAAGTTCTGCTTGTGAACAATGAAACTTGTTTTGGATTGGATTTTTTGGAATCGTATGTAGGCTTGAAATTTTCGCCACAGACATACCAGGGTGTGTGTGTGGGGGGGGGGGGGTGTTGGCGTGTAGCGGGACCGATAAATGCATTGTAGGCAGAATTCGCTGCTGATGCATATCTAAATGGGAGGAGGTGGGGGGGACCATTTCACCTTTTGTTTATAGACTTGCTAATCCACATATCTATAACGGAATATTTATCGGAAATGCTGGTATGCCATATATTAGTAAAATGCAGGCC
This sequence comes from Chaetoderma sp. LZ-2023a, assembly GCA_034401795.1. Classification (NCBI taxonomy): domain Eukaryota; kingdom Metazoa; phylum Mollusca; class Caudofoveata; order Chaetodermatida; family Chaetodermatidae; genus Chaetoderma; species Chaetoderma sp. LZ-2023a. The sequence continues at coordinate 60,249,536 of CM067366.1, read as the reverse complement.
GACCAGTATTTCCGTGAAATTTGCGCCGAGTCTTCTCGAAACAAGTAGTTTGTACACTCGTAACACCTATAATAACGTAGTCCTAATTTCGTGTTTTCTTATTTCCAAATATTGCTGGCTAAATAGTCTGGGAAAATTAATTAAAAATATTCAATCGTTAATTTAGAAGATAAGGTTAATATTTGTACAGTACTCGATATATACACCTGTGCAAAAGTTAAGCACCACCCTATTTGTACGCACATGCGAGAGTATATTCATGTGCTATGAAGAAAGCAATAGCATAAACATTTATGTACCCATCCATCTTAGTGCAAGAGGTAATAATGCAACTAGAGGAATGCTGATTATGATGGTGGGGAAACACTGTATGTTTTTGTTTGAACTTGAAAACGAGGCCTGAATATGGTTACGTTGACACAACTGACAACTATTGCCCTACAGTTGACACACGTGGCTAGATTGTCATTAATGGTGTCTGAAAACGAAGTTTAACATCTGTGCACGAGTTTGAGACTGTCATTATTAATACCGGGTATATCCACCTTGTGCCTGGATGACGGCCTGGACACGACGTCTCATGCTGGTCACCAACCGACTGATACGCCATTGTGGTATTCGTTGCCATTCAAGATGGAGTGCGTCTGTTAATTCCTGTAGGTTCTGCACAGGAGGATCCCTCCTTCTCACCATGTTTCCCAGAATGTCCCAGATATGCTCAATAGGGTTTCATGTCAGGGCTCCTTGCTGGCCATGGTAGGGTTTCGATGGCATTCTGGCGGAGGTATTCATGCACAGCTCTAGCACGATGTGGTCGGGCGTTGTCATCCATGAATATAGGGTGGGTTCCAGGTGCATGATTTACAAAATGAGGGACCACAACTCTATCCAGTATGGAATCTTGATATCTTTGTCCATTTAGTGTTCCAGGTACAGTCAACAGATCCAGCTTACAATCAAATGAGATGCACCCCCATATCATAACGGAACCTCCACCAAATGGAACTTCTTCCATGATGTTACGTTGGTCGTACGCCGTGCGTCTGGACCTCCATACACGAGTTCGACCATCTGTGGCATGAAGCAGGAACCGACTTTCATCGGACCAGTGTACCCGTCTCCAGGATCTCATGTTCCAGTGTCTTCTTTCGTTGCACCACCTCAGACGCTCCTCTTTGTGGTGTGCAGTGAGGAGAGGACGTCTGACAGGTCTCCTAGCTTTCATGCCAGCAGCATACAGTCTCCTTTTGACGGTATACATTGGCACTCTATTGCGCGTTTCCCATTGCTGGCTGAGCACTCTGCTGTTGGTGAATGGAGATCTCCTAACAAGGCGTACTAGGGCTCGATCATCACGGGCAGTAGTCTTCTTCGGTCTTCCAGATCTAGGCCTGTCCTTCACCTCGTTAGTTTGCCCATGTTTTGCAATCAAACGACTGATTACAGTATGGTTAATGTTCAGCTGTCTGCCAATCTCTCTGCATGACATACCAGTGGTATGCATGCCTATGATTTGCCATTTCACACGATCACTTAACCTTCGTCTTGCCATAGCGGTTCACAATCAAGAGCTAATTCTCTCTGTACAAATAAACCACGGTCATGAACACAAAATTCCTAATCTTGTCGCCTAAATCTGTATGTAATGTTCTACACCTCAAACTGGACTTTTACATAACTGAACACGTGTGCTGTTTCCCGCCACGCACGGACATCAAGCGGCGTGAAGTCATGCATGCATGTGCATTTCGTACTTGGAATTATGTCAGCTAACGCGGGGACAAAAAGTATGGCAGCCTAGTTGTACCATCATGTTTCTACGTTCTATTGTTTTTGCTGGTGCTTAACTTTTGCACAGGTGTATATGTTGTCAACGGGGATTGGGAAAACATGAAGCTAAGTAATGTCGTGATACTTTTACTATTTCTCGCCGGTCTACAGAAAGATTTGACAGCTGTGACCTCATTCGCGTCATAAGCGGCGCTCGTGAACAGCTGATTCGAGCCTCAAAACCCTAGAGAGCTCCGCGCCTAACTTACGCTTTTTGGGGTAAGTTAGGCACCCCTTCGTGAATACGGAATAAGTAGGGAGCGTAAATAGGTGCGTAACTTAGGCCTGTACGTAAGTTACGCACTCTTCGTGAATACGGCCCTTGGTGTTATGGCGTCTTCTGCGCGCCTTATATTTTGACGTATAGTTGTCTCGAAATGGAGGATTCCCGTTTCTCAGTCGATCATATGACGTCATAATAAACTAGATAACATGTAGGATGATGTCATAATCAATCAAAAAATGGCGTAGCTAAGTACCTCACTAACGCTAAATTGATGACGGACTAAGCGCTGCTGTACGAATTGTATGTCTTTACTCTTTAATAATAAACATGCTGTTGAATATTTTGAAACTAATTTGACTGGGCGCTGTTGCTATTCAATATATTCAACAGCTATCCTGTATAGTTTTCTGAAAATTGATAGTCAGATCGATCGATCCCTACACGGGCAGTGTGGGTGGAGCTTAGCTAGAAATGGGCGGGGCATAGCTAAAACTGGATTCCTCCATAGAAATACTGGAATTTCATAGGTGAAATGATTGGTTAATCGAATGTAGTGGAACTCAAACATCACGTATTCTTGTGCGTGCGAGAATGCATGTGTACGTGTGCGCGAGTGCGTGCATGGGTGCATACCCATGCACGCACTCGCGCGCACGTACTCACGCATTCTCCGTACGTGTTTCTTCCGTATATGTGTGCGCATGCGTGAGTTCGTATGCACACATTTTGTCATTCATTAAGGACGAATCGACAGAATTCTTTGACATTGCTTTGTGCATTTAGGGCCGGCATATATTATGGGAAAACGAACAATTAAAGGAATAAGCTACATAAACATTTTTCTTTTTTTTAACAAAACCACAAATAACACAATTCAAAATTAAAGTATTGAATAGCTACAATTATATACGATATTATCGAGTGAAAGATATAATAATAATAATAATAATAATAATAATAATAATAATAATAATAATAATAATAGTGGTGGTGATTGTTGTTTTGGTAGCGGTGCCTGTAGTTGTGGTGGTGGTGGCGGCGGCTGCAGTGGTGGTGGCGGTGATGGTGGGTGGTGTTGGTTGTGGCGGTGATGGTGGGTGGTGTTGGTTGTGGCGGTTTTCTCCTTGGTGGCAGTGGTGGTGGCGGAAATGGTGGTGGTGGCGGCGTGGTGCTCTTGGTGATGATGCAGGAAAGCTATTGACTATTTAATATTATTGACTGGAACATGTTGCTGCAATAGGAAGCAACAGCTCCCAGTCATATTAGTTTCAAAATAGTCAACAAAATGTTCTTTAAATCATACAAAATTCCATTCGTCAAATTTTATCTATAAGTGTGAAAGTTTTAATGTGATACATTTAAATATATATTTATATATATATATATACATTTTCATACATAGATATGTTTATACGTATATCGCGTAATCTATTTAAGAGTAGGAAATAAATAAAACATGTAAAGCTACATAGTCGTTTGTGTTAACTAACGTCGTGTCCCGAGTATTTGTTATTTTACACAATTATGAAATTAAAAACATTATAAAATGTCGAGCAAGAAGAGATGCGATTGATTTCGAAATCCTTGTGACTATGGGTACGCCGAGTAACATCAATGATTGGAACTTTTTAACCCTGTCATGGCGAAGTCAGCCAAAACGTGGTCTTGACGAATGCCCATTTTCAGACCAAGTGAAGACTAGTTTCGAACATTTACCCCTGAAATGACTGGCTCGGTATCCGAGGCAGTCATTGTAGTGGCAAATTATCAAGTTGTCTTCTCTTGGACCGCAAATGGGCAGTCAATAATTAACTATTTAGATTTTCCTAACAAAATTTAGCCATTAAATGATTAATTGTCAAGCCCGCCTAAAGCGGCCTTTGCGGTGAGTGGTTATGAGAAATCTCCATTTACAGACCAGCAGATTATTTTTGAAAAATTACCATTGGAATGGTAACCCAGTAACCAGTAATGATGGTATGAACGAAGGAATGGTAACCAGTATTTTCTATGATAATTTCTCAGACATAGTCTCTCCTCGGCCTGCCAATGGACAAAGCGGATATTTCAATCTTCACAAATGTTTCCCACTGAGGCATTAATGGTCCAGATTTGTGACCAACATATACATTGTACCATACAAAATGGTGCAGGCCAAGAGAATATTTTTGAAAACTCACCACTTGAATTACCGGCTCGCCTCCCGATCCAGTGGTAATTTTTAGTCATGAATTTTGACACCCCTTAAAATTCACAGTATGACGTCATCGTGTGAATTGTCAACTATGGCTTCGTTTACAATTACCAATAAACCTTTCTAATTCAACCCACCCTATGACGTCATAATCAACTACGCGACGTGTAGAATGACATCATAATGAATGACGTCGATAAGTACGTCACGAACGCATATTTGAAGACGGACTATGCGTTGTTGTACGAATTGTATGTCTTTACTTTTTAATAAATATTCTATTGAATATTTTGAAACTATTGTGACTGGGTAGCAACAGCACCAAGTCAAATTAGTTATAAAATATTCAACAGCTTACCTGTATAGTTTCAGGAAATTGATAGCCAGGGCATTCGGGGATCGATCCATCCCAACACGGCGAAGTATGGGTGGAGCTTAGATAGAGATGGGCGGGGAATAGCTAAAACTGGAAAGGTCCATTCTCGACGCCTTGACCATTAACCCTTTAATGGCTAACTTGGGTCAAGAATATCAATATGTTTGTTCACTGAATGATAATTTGGAGATCAAGAGAAGACAAATTTTTTGAAATTTACGGTTATGGAGCCAGTCATTCCAGTGGAAATTTTTCAAATATAGTCTTCTCTTGGCCTGCAAATAGACATTCTTCAAGATAAAAGAAGAGGCCGGCTGTGGCATAAGCTTCGCCATGAAAGGGTTAGGTAATGAGTAAATAAATTGATCTGACCTACACAATTGTATTGCTGGAAGATATATATATATATATATATATATATATATATATATATATATATATATATATATATATATATATATATATATATACATATATATATATATATATATATATATATATATATATATATATATATATATATATATATATATATATATATATATATCACATAGGCCCTACCTTAAATAAATTATACTTGAAATACGTCAGGGCAACCGAAATGTCCATCCGGCTGACTACAGAAAAAGAAACTGAAACAGGTCATCATCGTCTCACATCGGCATAACGTGTTTATATTGCTGCTGTTTCCATGGTGATAGGAATACTGTGTTCTTGAATGTCTATGGCTTTGACCAGAGGTGCGGTCAGTCTCATCTTCCCGTTGTCCATCAACTGGCAGGAAAGACGTTGCACATCTGCTTCCGGTGGCAGTACAAATTTCCGGCACATTTCAGTCGATGTCTGGTCGCCATTCGATGCCTCCTGCTCGCGTTTGGCCCGCAGTATGACGTCATGTCCTCTGCACGTGACTTTTATATCAGCAGGATCATATCCGACTATGTCGACATCGATTGTGTGGATGTCACGTAACTCATCATTAAGACTGGTGTTGGCCGCAACAACCTCATTTTCCACATCGATGGCTTCAGAAATTAGGGAAAAGTCATCGTCTGACAAAACTGTGTTGTCTGTGTTTGCGTCGATATTCATTGTCACAGTTTGTTCTGCATCACTTTGGTTGGCTGCTGGTTCCGCCATTTCCGCCGATCGTTTGTTCATGTCTTCTGGTTTCGTTTCTAAATTTTGGTTTAATTTATCATCAGATTTCTCAACATGCTTGCGCGAGTCCGCAATTTGAATGTCTATTACTTTACCTTCGGTCTTCTTACGGGGACCTTCTATCAACAATGTGCCGTCTTTAAATTGGCAGATAACGCCATCGTGTATGACGTCAGCGGGAATCGCGATCTTTCTCGACATTTCCCGGCAGTCTCTGTTCTCACCGCTTCCGGTTTCTTGTCGCGCGTTGACCAGCACCCAATTCCCACAGACTTTGGCTATTATAAATTGTGGTTCAAATCCTGAACAGTCGACACTATGTGTCCAGTTGTCGGTTTTGGATTTCGTGTGCGAATTAGATTGTTCTTTTTTGTCATTCTTACTTGACATTCCACATCCTCCGAAATTCGGATGTGCATGTGACGTCATGAACGAGAACAGTGGCCACTCGGCGCGGCCAGAAACTTCAGGCCCAGCATCAGCCCACTCACTGGCTATTTTACCCGCCATTCCTTCTGCCATTCCTGAAATATTTTCTAAAAATGAAGCGAAGTTTGGTGGAGGCTGGCAATGGAATGGCTTCCCGGATTCATTGGCTCCGCCATTATTTCCGGCTGAACAATGGTTTGCTTGTGGGTTTCCATGCGCCGCGCATCGTCCACCACGGCCTTCGGTAAACGGGCCTTGTGGGACCCGAATCTGAATAGGTACACCGTTAATGTATAACATGCTTAATATCTGGAAACCGTGTCTTTTCCTTTAAACCAATCTAACGTTTAATGTGTCCTGTATTTAATAACCTACTTTAGCTCGCTTCAGTTTTGCCAGATTATGGTCACTTTAAGACAGCTTTACGTATTTCTTAATGGTTAATTTCACAATTTTAATTTTAAATAGTTCGAATATAACGCTGATTTAATCAACTGCTATTACCACCGATTGTTAAACTGATCACTCACTGGCTGTTAAAGAACAGGTTCGGCAACGTTTCGGTTCTAAAATAAAGTATTCATTCCGTCTATTATATATATACTCTAGAAAGTGATGACATATTGTGAATTCTAGTAATTTCGTCTTCTCGATTCTTCCATGGTTGTTTTTGCGTATTTATTTCTAAACGTGTAGTAAAACGCGTGGATCGTGGATTTGTTGATAAACAAACGATATATCTATCGAACGTTCTAGATCGCCCAATCCCGCGAGCGCGTTGTTCCGCTGTATTGATATCTATGGAGCTATTATTAGTCAGCTGTCGAACGTTCGAGTAGCGTCCCTCGCTAAACCCTCCTGCTCTATCGAGTACTCAAATAATGATGAAGCGTGTTCGTTCTAATATGTGTTACATTTCCGTTATTTAAGCAATTCGGCTCCCAGACGGAATTAATCGGAGTTTTCCAGAAACTATGTTAATATGTATTCTTTTTTTTTAAATAGATATTCCGGATGAATTTTCTAGCAATTATCGTGTTAGTCACAGAAGCAAAAAAACGTGTACCCCTAATAGGCCAAACGTCGTACGGACGGCATTAGCATTCAAGTCATTTTGAATTTTCTCTAGTATGAAGATTTACGTCCATATTGAAAACAGTCTTGCTGAAAGCTGTCCAGGATAGCAACAATGGGCGGCTCCGATCAGTCACTCAAGTATATGATGTCATACTCAATTACGCCACATGTACACTGAGGTCACGATACATAGTGACGTAGCCAGATCCGCCTCGGCCATTGAAAGTCAAGTGCATGAATTGTATGTATTTGATGGATTTACTAAAGATTCTGTTGACCATTTTGAAACCAATTTGACTGAGAGTTGTTGCTGCCATAGGCAGCAACAGTCCCCGGTCAGATTAGTTTCAAAACATTCAACGTCTTACCTGTATATTTACCTTGAAATTGAGATTCTGTGAATTCAGGGTTCATGGTATATAGATCAATCCTTACACGCGCAAATCATGGGCGGAGTTTAGCTAGAAATGGGCGTGGCATAGCAACATTTTCAGCAGCACAGTTGTCAAAATGAACACCGCACGTGCCACGCACGAGTAAATTAATGGCTTACATACATGATGACAATTCAGCGATACATGGGTTTTAAATCCATTCTAGAAGTTTCCCTTCTTTGTTGTCTCCGTTTCTGATATACAGGGACGCGTATAACTATCGATAATTTACTACGATGAGTGAAGTAGGCCTCTTCCTAGCATCGGCCATCGTACTAACATACGCGCACTCACATAGCTTCGCTGCTCGATACGGGAGCGGAGTGGGAGGGTGAGGCCATAAGATGGGACGATGAGCATAGGCTTGCATTCACTAATTAAACATGCTAATATTACGTCTATACATTATTCCCGTGTGTATAATTAATGTATGTACTGTGAGTGCTGTATTCTGCGGGTGTAATAGTAGAGACGTCATGCTGCTGCAATTAGTCCTTCGCTTTTGCCCACTGTGTCTTGTTCTCAGCCAAAATTGTTAACTTGCTCTGTCCATTCTTGATCTGAGTGTACCGAGTTCTGTTTTCTTGTGGTCATCTCGCAGCGCGCACGCCCCCCCCCCCCCGCCCCCCGCCCGCCGGTGCACCAGCCTGCCTGCTCGCCAGCCCGCCAGTCCATGCCCCCCCCCCATCCACGCACCCACCTTCCCACCTACTCGCCAGAATAACTTACTACCCACCCAACTGCCCGACCGGCCACCAGACTGTCCGACAAACTACCTGACTGCCCGAACATTCGCCTACACGCCAACCATCCCACCCACCCACTCACCAATCAAACCGTTTGAAAGAACCAAATCCCACAGACTTCTTCAGCTTTCTCAGCCCTTCCATGTTCTACACCCAGCACAAGCATGGTGAACGCAGCATTAAGAGCTCCTCACCTTACCTTTCTCACTCTTGTCAAATTCTTAGTTTATACCCTGTTTCTCATATCTCCTCTCCTCTCTTTTTTGTCTCTCCCTAACTCTCCTCCACCCCACACACACACACTCCATCCCAACCCCTCTCTCTCTCTCTCTCTCTCTCTCTCTCTCTCTCTCTACTTCCCTCCCCTCTCTCTCTCTCTCTCTCTCTCTCTCTCTCTCTCTCTCTCTCTCTCTCTCTCGCATTATGCACACACGCACGCCAATACGTACGCGCACACGCACATATTCACGTACACATACGTAAGCGTGCGAACTACCTAGACAATTGTAATCAGTGGTTGATATAAATTATCATTTAACTAGTTATACATACGTTACTATTTAATTATGTTTTATTATACCCCATCTTGATGTAATTATTAATGTATTGTATTTGTATGTATGGGAGACACGTGTATAAGACTTATGTCTTACTGTGCTCCCATTGAACAAAATAAAATTCTGTTTAAACTAAAGCACGGGGAGCTAAACGGCGTAGAGTGTGAATGTTGTGTCGTGGAACTGGTACCACTGTTCATATGACGAATTTTCAGTCACTTTCATGTTGGGTAAATACACCTTTACCCATTGACGTCTTTACGCCGGGATTCCCCTAAATCAACGCTCAGAGCAAAACTGCTGGCTGGTAACGCCGCCAACAAGCAGCTGACCCGCATTGAGTTACTATTGCACTACAATACACGGTAATTTAAACCGTTCCTACAATAAACTAAATCACTATATTATTTAAGTCATACATCATTGGAAAGCGCATTCAATTGCCTAATCATTAACGCATTATTTTCTATTTAAATCATTAACTGGGTTATATAAAATACACCATTATACGAAGATTCATTAAATCAAGTGGGCAATAGGGACTTGTTAAAAATTACAATCAACTGTATTAAATTTTACAAAATTATAAAAACGAATAGAAACGTATAGAAAATTGGCTTAGCTTTCCAATGATGTATCGCTTCAATTCTATTATGAAATTGCTTCTCCATATAAACTAAATTGCGTTGTATCTGATTCCAGTAGTAAAGTAATGCTATTTACGCGTCGGCTATCACGGTTACCAGCCAGAAGTGGTACGCGCGATTCATTCCGAGAAGGTATTTTCTCAAAATACGCAAATGTGGGAAAGGTCCTTTGCCGTTGAATCAACAAGTAGGGCCTATCTGATATCGCGTAGGTTGTTTCTCGAGTTATTTGGACACGAGAACCTTACGCCGAGACCCTGAATTTGACGGACACATTTCATCAAGTCTAGCATATATAGCTGTCCTAAAGCCGAAGTTGTACAACCTACTTCGTTACTATTTAGAGCGTAACCGAGTACTCTTATGGAAGAGTAGGCCTAGAGCCTATATTTCTGAAAATAGGCCTAGTTACTGTAAGACCAGAGCAACAGCTCTAAAATCCTTAAACGCTCATATCGCCCAAAATGGCTTCTGCAGTGGTCTTGAGAAATGTCCATTTGCAGACCAAGAGAAGACTATTTTTGAAAATTCACAAAAATAGTCTTCTCTTGGTCTGCAAATGGACATTTTGTATGAAGAAATTGAAATATTTTAAAACAAATTCGAGGGTTAAAATGTTAACTTATTAACAAATCCGTTGTCACGGTGGACCCCGCCCCATCCTCCACTCATCTCTATACACGCTCTTGAAAATGTGCCAGCAGCCTTTTGTTAACAAGCAGCGTAAAAAACTGTTAATAATCACAACTTCATTATAGGTGTGGCTCTATTTCGTAATCAAACATCAAAGCTGGAACCGGGTAATATTCGTGTTTGCGTAAACATGCTCGAACATATATAACGTCCGCGCTCGCGACAATCAGGTCAAAGCCTAGATTTATAATATTGTTATGAATGAATATAGGCCTATTCCTTTTGTACCCGTCAATTCTATTCCTGTATATGGCACGTTGTCACGCGTCGCGGCATATGCGCTGGCACAATTGCAGCCACAATCCAAGAATACAGGTGCCAATGTACTTAATATTCTTCATGGTATTGGTTAGAGAGGGCAATGTTATTTATGACATTATATATAGGGCTTTTATTAATATGTGTGGATTTGTTATTACGGTCAATCAGCTCAGGAACGTACCGCTAGGCGTGACGTACAATTTGCACGGACGATGTACACTAACAGCCAATGTATTGATCGATAGGTCCATAAGTGTATTCGTCGTTGAAGCATTTTTCCAATAACTGTTCTATAGATTTATTTGATTACGTTGTCAGAAGAAAAGAGATCGACAGTAGGTCTATTGCTAAATGTAAGTATAGTGAATTAGTGCGTGTGCGTATGCGTGTGTATTTTATTCTTAGGCTATGCTTGGAAAGATTGTCAAGGGACGCATTAAGCTCGAACAATTATGTACTCATTTCAACAAGGAAATCCATGTATTAAAATTTCCATTAAAAAAAACATTACAGGTAAGCTGTTTAATACGCCACAACTAAATTTCCAGTACAATTATTTACAAAATATTCAACACAGTACGTCTCACGTTTCAAATAATTTTTCGAAATTGATCGTTCCGGCTCAAATGACTAAACGATAATCACCACCCACCCATCACCCACCACAATAAATAACCACCATCAGCACCCACCCATCACTCCACCCTAACTAATAACCACCATCACCACCCATCATCTAAGACCAATGGATAAACACCATCACCACCCCACCTATCACCCACCAAAACGGATAACGGCAATCATCACCCCACCCATCACCAACCCCATCGGATAACCACTATCACCACCCACCCATCAGCCCACCACAACGGATAACCACCATCACCACCGCACCTATCACCCCACCCCAACGGGTAACGGCAATCGCCACCCCACCCATCACCACCCCATCGGATAACCACCGTCACCACCCCACCCATCATCCCACCACAACGGATAACTACCATCACCATCGACCTACCACCTAACCCCTACGCGGATAACCCCCGTCATCTCCCGCACTCAGCACCCCACCCAAACGAGGATAACCTACATCACCACACCACCCATCAACCCACCACAACGGAAAATCACTTTCACCACTCCACCTATCACCCTCGCTCCAACGGATAACCACCATCACCACTCCACCCATCACCCCCACCCAATGAACAACCACCGTCACCACTCCACCCATCACCCCACCCAAAGGATAACCACCGTCACCACCCACTCATCAACCCACCTCAACGGATTATCATCAGCACCACCGACCCATCACCCCATCCCAACGGATAACCATCATCACCACCATCACGTTTCCATGGGTGGTGTGGGTGGTGTGGTGGCATACACTGTCCATTATAGACAGGTTGATTGTATATAACCAGGGCATGGTGCGAGTCAATGAATGAATAATTATGATCTGTCAAGTATATGACGTCATAATCAATTAGGTCACATGTAGGCTGACGTCACAATCATAATAGACAGATAACTCCGTCACGAGCCTGGAATAATCCGTCAATTGTACGAATTGTATGTCTTTACCATTTAAGAAACATTGTTTACTATTTTCAAACTAATTTGGCGGGCCGCTTCTGCTGTGGCCAACAGTCACAATTCAAATTAGTTTCACAATATCCAAGAGGTTAGCTGTATTGTTACCATGAAATTGTGATTCTTGTAATTCAGGATTCAAAGTATATAAATCGACCTTAACACTCGCAAAGCATGGGTGGAGCTTAGCTAGAGTTGAGCGGGGGACTTAGCTAAAAGTGAATTCATCCAATATGCATATAATCAATACTTACCGGCCTCATAATTATATGTGCATCACGTTAGAACATCAATCAGCCATTACCTTTGATTGTTACTCGATTGCTATAATGAATAGTGCATTGGCAGTATTTGAGTGTAGAGTTGGACGTGTATTCTCCTGAATGATGGCGTGTATTTGGTGGATACTCTGTGGATTGGTAAGTCAATGAAGAAATCAAATTTGTCACTCAATGGACCTTTCCAGTTTTAGCTATGCCCCGCCCATCTCTATCTAAGCTCCACCCACACCGTGTCCGTGTTGGAATCTATCAGTCTCTGAACGTCTTGACTATCAATTTGTTAAATATTTTGAAACTGATTTGACTGAGTGCTGTTCCCGCCAGCGTCCAGTCAAATTAGTTTCAAAATATTCAACAGAATATGTATTAAAGACGAGCTATATCGAGTCATTCATGACGTCATGATTATGACGACATCACCCAGGTCACTTAGTCGATTATGATGTCATATGACACCATATGCTGGATGGATAAACTCGGAAATGTCCATTATTTACATCATAATCAATGACGTCTCATATAGGTGATGTGACAATAATAATTGGCAGAACTATTTAGTAATTTACTTGGAATAGTCCGTCAAGTGTATGAAGTGTGTGTCGTTGATGGATTTACTATTAATAAACATTTGGCAGCAACAATGCCCCGTCAAATTAGTTTCAAAATATTCAGCCGCTTACATGCATAATGGACCTTTCCATTTTTAGCTATGCCCCGCCCATCACTAGCTAAGCTTCACCCACACCTCGCCGTGTTGGGATTGATCGATCCCCAAATGCCCTAGCTATCAATTTCCTGAAAACTATACAGGGAACCTGTTGAATATTTTGTAACTAATTCGACTGGGTGCTGTTGCTGCCTATGGCAGCAACAGCGCCCAGTCAAATTAGTTTCAAAATATTCAACAGAATATTTATTAAATAGTAAAAGCAAACAATTTGTACAACGCATAGACCGTCTTCAAATATGAGTTCGTGACGTACTTATCGGCGTCATTCATGACGTCATTCATTATGATGTCATTGTAGTTCATTATGACGTCATATGATGGGTGGGGACTCTGGAAAGGTGAATTACATTGAAGATGGGATTCTGGTAATGCAGGGTTCAATGTATCGTGATGAGAAAGATGCGGACGAGAGACCAATACGTGCCTAGATCGAGCTCGTCAGTGTGAATAATACTTATACTTAGTCGCTTTAACCCCTCTTGTGTCACAGCGTCTCAAAGTGCTCAAAATTTTGCTTATATTACTTAACCCTTTAATGGTCAAGATTTTTCGAGAAAATAACTATTTTTACAATAAAATTTACAAAAATAACTTTCTGTTGTCGTGCATATTGACCATACTCAAGACCACTACTTGCGCGATTAGCGAGCCAGTCATTCAAGTGGTAAGTTTTCAAAAATCATATTTTCTTGGATGAAAAATGGACATTCCACAAGACCACTATATAGGCTATTTTTGTCGGTCATGACCATTAAAGAGTTAAGTTAGCACACGAGTTGTTAAAGGAACACTCATCTCAACGATTACTATCCACTCGGACGATATCATAGATCTACTTAATATAGATCTACTGTTGGGCTATTAGTTCAGGTTCAATTATGAGCCATTAAAGTGAACCGCCTTAATATAAAGGATTGCGAGACGATCAATTTGTTTAAGAAGACAGGTAGACAACCTTGCGCTTTAATCACAATCGAGTGTTCAGACGTCCCAAATGACGCACATGTGCACTCATGCGGAACGGTCAAAGGGCCGTAATTATGGATGTAGGTCTTATAAGCACTCGAAATCGAAATATAGGCGAAATAGGGTCAATAATGTGTCATTGCAGCCATTTAAGCTAAGTATAGAATTCATCGTATACCCATAAGCGGTCACTCAGTAGGCGTGCATTATAGGCTGATTATTTCACTTCGACATCAACAACGCCCAACAGTAGCGATTGTTCGTAAATATTTTGAGAAAAAATTTATTGACAGCTACACCGACACATATCAATCAAGTTTTTCTCAAAATAAACCTTGTATTGTTCACATTGATTATATGGTGACTCTGTGTCGACGTGCACACATATGCGGGCTGTGGAGTTAACCGGGTTAATCCTTGCCACTCTGATGTTAATATTATATCGTTTACTGTGTCAATAGCAAAGGAACTGGTGTATATTTTCAACAATTTTGGTGGACGATGTTGCTGTCTACGACAACACCATCTCCCACCAAATTTGTTCAAAAATTACACGGTGAGTTGATTTTTTACATTAATTTGAAAGTTTAAAATTCTGACATCAGAGGGGTAAGGGTTAAAGGAGAAATAGTAACTATATCAATCAGAGGCAATAAAAATCAATGTATGGCAGGTCTATACAAGGCTTTTTGAATGTATGTCATTTATATTGGGTATTGGATGAGATCGTCACTCATTTTAACACAGACACCAACAGCTATAGACATAGATCTGCATTACGTTGTAATAGATGCAGGTGAGTGCACTGAATAACACATATGCCTATATAGGCCTACACTGTATCTTTTATTAGGCACTCAAAAACGAAGCTTTAGGAGATATAGGAATACGCCCGTTCGTACGTACTGCTTGGTTTCCGGTGTGCACCGATTTGGATCAGCTTTGGTATACCGCTTAGTAATACGAATACTGAAGCCAAGTTCGAACACCATCAAATTACGTCAACTTGTGGTGGTGGTGGTTGTGGTGGTGGGGGTAGTGGGGTGGTGGTGGTGGTGGTGATGGTGATGGTGATGGTAGTGCTGGTGCTGCTGGTGGTGGTGTTGCTGGTGCTGGTTGAGGTGTTGGTGGTGGCCGCGGGGTAGTGGAGATGATAGATGCGGTGGTGAGATGATGTAGATGATGGTTGTGGTAGTGGTGGTTGTGGGCCTGGCAGGTGGTCACAAAAGACAGTTTTTGGTTAAAAACTGGAGGTAGCAAAAAACTAGACAGGTTGTCACTGAAGACTGGAGGTCACTAAGGACTAGTGGACACTAAAGACTGGAGGTCACTAAAGACTAGTGGAAACTAAAGACTGCAAGCCAATAGACTAGTGGACGCTAAAGACTGCAGGCCAGTAGAGTAGTGGAGGTCACTGGTGGTCACTAAGGACTGAAGGTCACTAAAGACTGGAGATCAGGCTCATTGTATCAATGCGAGTTCAGTGACATAGGGAGCTTATTTAGGAACCTAGAGAATAACTAAATATGCATATAATAATAATAAAGCAGGAATGTATTATGTTGATAGAAAATATGTTAAGCAAGCAATGGTGGTCTGTATTTAGTATTATCGTGGCTAAAAAGTGCGAGTGTAAATACTGAGCAGGCTTTCTGGCACTTGTGGATCACATAGTTACGACACATTCGTCAATAAGCCTGCATATCACTATAAACCCTTGAATTTGTTTCAAATATTTCAAATGTTATCATAGAAAATGTAAATTTGCAGACCAAGAGAAGACTATTTTTGAAAATTTACCACTGGAATGACTGGCTCGGTTATCGAGCCAGTCATTCCAGTGGTAACTTTTCAAATATGGTCTTCTATTGGTCTGGAAATTAGCATTTCGCAAGACTACTGCAAAAGTCGTTTTTGGCTGATATTGAGTGTTAAAGTGATATGAAAACTATGAAGAATGCTGCAGGCGTGTTATATATAGTGAGTCTCCTAGTATATAAATATGCTTTATTGCGCAAGAGCAACGTTCTCATATCTAGCGTGTTATAACCGAGACAGCTGCTGTGCAGTACCCTGATAACGCATGTCACGGGGTAGGTACTGGACCTATACCGGGCCGATACTAATAATATCGGCACGGTATCGCCCCGCCATCGGCCCAGTAAGCTGCGTTATCTGGGTAATTACTATTTTTGATTTGCGGTATAAATACGTTGCACGTCATATAGTCTAATTAGGCCAAACTATCAGTGTCCGTGCATCTTCATATCACTCTTATGCAGCAGTATCAGGCAATAACTTTACAAATGTTGCTAGACGACGATGACGTCATTACAATACTTATTATGACGTCATAAACGTAGTTACCTTTATACGAGTATCCCTGGACACAGTACATCCGTACTATCAAGTATGATGTTTCCTGAGGGTGGGGTGTTCCCCAATAAGGTAAGAGTTATTCGTTCCCATTCTGCTTGCACGTCTTTCATTACTGTTTGCATTTTGTTCCTGTGAAATCTAAATACGTGTGTATGTTGCTGTATTAAGTGATATAACATGCATAAGGACGGTATAGAAAAGCTGTTTGAGATCAATATACCGAGCCTGCTAAAGCAATCATTCCCCATTATTAGTCGCGTTTATTACTGTTTGGCGTTAAACCGGAATCTGTACCTGTCACCTGTGATACAGGTCTACTTTACGTTGACCAGTGGTGGGCATGGTGAGTTGTATGGGTTGGCTGAAGGTTGAATAGTCGCTGATAATGTCTGATGACAATTACCTAATCCTGTAATAACAAGCTCAAAATGTTACTTAGCATGGACCAATATATCAGTTAATGGTGTTTGATGTGTCTGAGGAGAAGTCTACATAAATAAATACATATATGTATATATATTGATATTTTAGATTATATTGTAACATTGTGTAAATTGTCATATTTGCTGTTTAGCCCGTGAAGGCACAAAAAGGAATACAATTTTATATTTTTCTTTATCTTTAACCATCTTGTGTCAACTTAACACTTTAATTTGCAAGGCTGCCGAAACGATATCTGCAGTGGTCTTAGGGCAAGAGAACACCATTTTTTTTTAAATATTACCACTGGAATGACTGGCTCGGTTATCGAGCCAGTCATTCCAGTGATAATTTTACAAAAAAAATAGTCTTTCTTGGCATGGAAATGGACATAGTTACTTGCCCATGGGCGATCAAAAACGGCATCCAACCATAGCATAATATAAGGATTACATCCGATTTTAGTGTCAATTTTATACATATTGAAGATTTTTCGATCTTCGAGGTGAGACTTCTTATTAACGGGTCGGTGGTCCCGCTTCGTCACCGATAGCCAGAGATAGTGTTGCTGCGACAACGGCTAGCCGGTGGCGGAGAAGGAACGTGGCAGTCTAGCTCGCCTCGTCGAGAAGATGGTGAGTGACGATATTTATAAAAGAGACTGCTGGGCCTGATCTGACGATGAAGATTACTTGGTAAGGATTGAAGGTTGCCTTCAACTCGAGACTAGATTCCTTAACGATGATTCTAAACTAACTGACTGACAAACGCTGGACTTACATATACGTAAGTTGATAGATTTATTGAAGTGAAACTTTATACAAATTTACAAACAGTTAAGTAAGAGCAAGATCGCTCATAGCCAAACTAGTACACAGCAATATGTACGAAGCTAACAAAGTGCCTTAAGCTACTCGAAGTTTGACCAGAGCTTTCTCCTAACACGATTACTCAACATCAGCGTGATGTTCAGGATTCACGGTGGTGATCCTGAATAAAATTCTAAGCATAAAAGTGCATCTTTTATACCATTCAAATTCTCTGATTCTCAGGTTCTATATTTATTGTAATAATAAGATTCTTCCTGAATCTGTTCGAATGACTCTTCTAGGTACGTCATAAGCGCACCTTGATTGGTCTGAACAATCAGTCTACCAATCAACTTCTGCTTATTCCTTCCTAGAAGTTCCTACCTAATAAATGCTAGTCCTTCTGACCAATCAACGATCTTTTCATTTCGTCGTTGGATGTAAAACCTATTCTACTTAATTCTTTGCTACAGAGTTTGATCGACGCTCATTGATTATGACGTCATCCTGACCAATCAAACTCTGAGCTATTCACCTATGGTGATGCTGCCTCGCATAGACAAAGCGGTGGTGATTGGTTCTGATTTGATGCGATCTGTCAGCTAACTAACAACATTACGGAATGTGTTGTTGTTGTTGGATGCCATCGTATGAGTGACATATAGTTGATACACAAATTTCGATTCTGTTATTAATTCCTACAGGACGCTACAATATCCATGTCCTGTCCATTGCCTATTGATGGATAAGCCTATAGGATGCTAGGGTGAATAGGCACATGAGCTGTATGATCTCACTGCCAGCTGGTGTTGTTCCATTCTCATGTGAAAATCTAGAATGCCTACGTCATCAACTAAGTCCGTTTGTCACGTTCAATTCCATTGATTATTATGCATCGATTATTTTCTAAACTATCGATCCAAACAACTGCTGAATATTATAAAAGTGTATGCCGACTGAACAGCAACAACTTTCATTCAGACTATTTCCAAATACACATTCAACTCAGAACCACGGGATCTATTCTAATCAATTCACTTATTTCAAATATGATTATAAAACTGTATGCCTTTATTCTCAGCGCGCTATATTAGCACTCCATCTATTTACTGGAAACATAGACGGCCTAATATCATCAGCACCGGCTGACGTAATTATTAAGTTAAATATTACAAACATAAATGTCATCCGGTCCATTAGATCACCTGGTACTTTCAAAGTAAGACTTACTCGAAAATATAAGACACCGGCGGGGTCATGACTCCCACAAAACAATCCCATTACAATATGGGTGTCAATTTTATACATATGGGCCGAATAGCCTGGCACACCTCTCGCTTTCGACCTTTATTAAGGCCGATTTACATTACACGATTTTATAGCCGATTGGTCGTGCACGATCAAATAGTTCACGACAACATATATACGACCCCTTAGTAGTATAGTACGCGTATATAAAGCCATATAAGAGAGGTTTTCTAAATAGACCACGTCCGTAAGATCGTGTAGCGCACACGCACGCGCGTCAGAGCTTCCCTGACAACGCACGTCAGCGTTAGGAGAGAATGCATACTAAAGATGTTCAAAGTTCAATGTTCAAAGTTGTTTATTTCATAACATATTTTACATATAAGTAAATTGAAAATGGGCAGTCCATCTAAAGCACAGCCTGTGATGAATCGATGGACCCCCTAACATACAATACGAGACAGTGTACATGACATATGTGAGAGCTGCTATGATACTGATGCTATGACATGTAGTACATGCATATAGCATGTTGCTTATACTTTTTCATGTACACACGCGCGCGCGCGCACGCGCACACGCACGCGCACAACGATTAACACATAAATAATGTCATTATTTGGATGCTGTATGCTTAAATATGCACATAGGTACACATGCGCACACACAGGTACACACACATACACATCTATACCAGCATATACAAATTCATACATACACACCAGTTCACTATATATGTGTACAAACATGCATACATGTATACACACTCACGCACGCACATACAAACATGTACATATACTAATACATCAGTGTGGTATCCTATGTTGGTTTAAATGATTTACTATTGATATAGTACGGAGAGCGGGATGGGGAGGGAAGGGGGAAGCTCATCACTGCACATAAAAGATTTGAATGAAAAAGTTGTCACAGTTTATGTTAGATTATCTTGGTATATGCTGATTCACCTGACATGTCTGACTATAGTAGTAGTAGTAGTAGTAGTAGTAGTAGTAGTAGTAGTAGTAGTAGTAGTAGTAGTAGTAGTAGTAGTAGTAGTGGTGGCGGTCGTGGTGGTGGGGGTAGTAGTAGTAGTAGTACCGATTTGGTGCATATAATTCCCTTAAATTGTATCACCATCGTCCTTCTATCAGGACCCGAATAGAACGAGGAATCCAAAACTGTTAACCATTTTAAAATTGGATCAGAAATGACCGATTTATCCTTATTTTACTCGTTAAATTATGCTCAAAATATTGAAAACGTTATAAACGCGTGCATATACTGAGTGAATAGGGAGGACGTCCATCACGTGATAATGTCCTTGCCCTTGGAGCTCGCACGCTGATTGGCTACAGATCGCGCGCTGATTGGCTGGGCGTTCTAGCTATGACGTCACGAGGAGTATAAAAGGAGCAAAGAACTGAGAATCGAGACCACACTTCGACGAGAGAGAAAGGTGGTTGGTTGTGTGGCCAGAGCAGTGCGAGACGTGGGTAACTGCTTACTGACAGCTGGTTTCATCGTAACCGCAGCAGTGCATCTCGGTATTGAGATCTTAAATCTCTGGCCCACAACCGCCGCATCCACATCCAAACCTTTGAACGCTCTCAGGGAGAGCACACCCAAGGGCAAATAAACAAAAGAAGAAGGAACCCTCACTTCCAACAACTTCAGAGGTGCCTTCCTGTAGATGGGCCTTGCGGCCCCGATGTAATGAACTCGTAGTATGTAGAACGAGTGGTGACTCTTGGTGAATGACTCGTCAGATCTGCTGGACCATGCTGAAAAGTGGTGATCATACTCCGCACAATGTATCGTGTGTAATATTTAACTTTAGACCTCAGTCTAGTGGGACTTTGCCTGGTTCACCGCACGAGCTATTATGCTGCAGCATGTATTGTGTACACAGATGATGCACATGCATCGTTTAACTTTTAACTATAGCCCTTCATTACTACGGGGAAGATTTCAACTTCCGCTACAGTACGGAACCTTTTGACACTGCTTAAATTAGAACTCGTAAAATGATAAAACTATCTAGTAGACATCTTTGTAGGTACTGATGACTAATAGGTACCGACCGGTCATCTGAGACCGCATTTTGTAATTTATATTTATACTGTATATATTATCTTTATTTTGTGCTTATGACTAACGAGCACCACAAGGTCGTGTGACCTTATTTATTGATAATACCGTGATAGTTGGTTATATATGGCAGCAGCCATCTTAGTTACTGGTTTTGTTTATATTATATAAAATACTAGGACGCAGTACGCTAGGATACACCATACATCAACAATAAATCTTCACTACCTTTTTCCCTCCGCATCACTTTCACTGACGTCACTGTTCACGTTTTCATTAAGCGAACCTGACATGTGATCGACTAAACCTGGCTATTCTAGCTCGATAGGATAGGTTTAAAAGTAGTTAGGAATGATTGCTCTTTAGGAGTCATTTGTGTAAGCCTCTTTTCTGGATGTAGCGGATATGTAAGAACCGCGCACCAGCTAGGTGTTATAAATTGGCCATTTACCTTAGAGCCTCCTTATTAATAAATGAGTGATTGTCTCTTCCTACGCTCCTCCAGCCGCAAGGCTTTTAATTGTCTGAACCTCCCTTCGACACATTGGTGTGGTCCAACTCTGGGAACTATTGGGGTTTCAGAGCGGTGAAGACTAAAGTGTTGATTCCGCAGTCACCCCCTCTGTATCCTCGGATACCAGTTAGCGTAGATACCCATGCCCTGCGAAAACATTATATTATTTTAACCGCCCAGCAGTGCATCTCTGGACATTCTTAACATAACCTTAACAACAGGTAAATGTTAGTCCCCGGGTTCGGATCCTACATGATCCGTCCCCGGCACACCAAGTGGCGGACAGGACACAGATCTCTTCACAGTGACTGGGTGCGGTCTTGGAACCAACCACGCCCTCACGGGAAGGTCACTATAGTTGGATATCTGTCTCCTCCCCACCATAAAGTATATATGCGCTTTTCAATTGCTTATGTAAATATGTCCTAGTGATGTTGTATGTAGTGGCGGCGTGGTAAGTAACAGGATCGTTATATGATTCTGAAGCTCACACCATGACATGCCTGCACGCTGTCTGTCTGAGGGGGATACTCCGTAAGGTGACCATATGGAAACCGATCATTTCCGCCAGCCAGGCTCATGTATTTAAAGATAGGTAGAAATCCCTGCCACTTGCAGGATAAGCATGGAACATGGACCTAACAGCTAAAGGTTAGTTTAGAATTTAGCAGAAGGACCTCATAAATACAGCGGCACGGAAATCATCCACCCCATCTTCACGTAATACAGTGTGTATCACACTAACATACAGTTTCACTAGGTTGACACACACTACACACTTAGCTTACAAGTTTAGTTTGAACGAGAGAGTGGCTCTTTTTGCAAACTCTCTTCCTCCGCTTCGGCATTAAAGGCATTTTCCTGTGACGGAGACCCCCGCGAGGCACTTTCATCTTGCAACAATAATATTTTGTTAGGGGTATAATGGTTTATATCAAACTCCATAGGTGACCGCGTCAGGACTCTCCCTTGCGAGGATACCTCGCGGATCTAAAGATCGGGGAGGTACCTCTGACGAGCCCACGATAGACAAGACACCAACTTAGTTCTATGTACTATATTTTCTCTCTCATACTAGCAAACGATTAGAATTGTTTGTTTGTATATATCATTTTATTAATTATGTCTAGACTCCTAAATTGAGTAATGGACCGCCATACCGGTGATACGAACAGTCGGGATGAGACGGCGTGGTTCAATCTCGGTCGGCGGCAATAGTCGCACAGCCCCACTGGAACATTATCGTTCCACCAGCTCTAGTAGTCGGTTTTTGTATATTCTGGAGAGTCGCGAAACAAGATCCGTAACCCTTAGAATCGCTGCTAACCAGCTAAAACTGCGCATCATGCACATGCGGTGCCGAACGGACCAGCGGGTACCCCCAGAGGCTACACCCCCACCCCCACCCCCACCCCACCCACCCACCCCCACTGCCGCACCACACACCCCACCCCGAGTTCCCGCCACCCACCCCACCCCATCCATCGCAGATTATCTGCGATAATCTGGAAATTGTGTTCCCATAAAATCCATAACCTGTCATAAGCAATCTTCGACAATGTAATCGATTTTAATTTTTATAGAGAACCATGATTAAACCTACGCTAAATCAACTAGTTCTGGGTATACACCACCTGATTCTAATCTGCCCGGCAAGTAATTGCCCGACCAGTTGATGATTGACACAAATTTTCAGTAGGTGTAAGTCCACACCAGCCTTACACCGACTGAACATTGGTGTCAGTCGGCCGATAAGCGCCGATTAAAAAATTAATCAGGAGTCGCCATATCTCAGCGGTCTAGAGCGTTCACCTCTTCCGTGAGAATCGAATTCCAATGTTACAGGTTCCATCCCGCACTCAGGCATGTGGATAGGTGTAACATCCTGCGCAGTTTCCTGTTCTTCGGAGGGGACGTAAAGCCGTCGGTCCCGTCTCGTGTGGCGTCTGTGCCATGGGGCTGGGGGGGGGGGGGGGGGGGGGGGGGCGTAAAAGAACTCACTCTGAATGTCAGGGCCTGTATCGGGAGCTCAGTTGTGAATACGCTCTGATAAGAAAGTCAGTTGTCAGACATGTAAGCTCAGGTCTAAAATGCGCAGATGATGGCTACTACCTGATGGTGGCTAAGACTGAGCGGCATGACTGGCAGCGTGAACTGGCACTACGTTGAAGTTGTCATCTCTGATCTCTGATCTCATTCATTTTCATTGCTGTATTTACACCCAAGCCACAACGTGGCACAAGGGAAAACAGTGACGTCCTGGTGTGGTAAATAATAAATAGAAAGTGTTGTAATAATAAAGTCATCGGATGATGGCTACTACCTGATGGCGGTTAATAATAAGTGCCGGGCACATCACTGAGAGCTAGAGAGATGACAGCCTAGAGGATTTTCCTATATATGAGGTTAAGATAAGTTACAAGTACATGTAAGAGATGATCTGATGGTGTAGGGCTTTCAAGTAGCTTTCGTGCATGCGTGATATCATCCAACTGCATGGGGATGCTGATACCACGTTTCAACAAATTCCATTTCACTTTCTGTATTGTTCTAGTCTGACATGTTGTTGTTGTTGTTGTTGTTGTTGTTGTCGTCGTCGTCGTCGTCGTCGTCGTCGTCGTCGGCGGCGGCGGCGGTGGTGGTGGTGGTTGTCAAAGAAATGTGATTTCTGTCGCCAAAAAGAGTATTTTTGTAAATTTATAACGAAAATATACAAAAAAAAACATTGATTTCTGTTATCCTTCAAATGGACATTCATCAAAGGTGTAATGGTCAAGAAAATTCAAATTTCTGCTTGGCCGGTGTCCAATTGTAGAACAAGTAGAATATTTTTGAAATTTTATCACGAATGACTGGCTCGGTTATCAAGCCAGTCATTCCAGTGGTAAATTTTCAAAAATATTCTTCTTTTAGCCTGCAAATGGACATTTCTCAAGATCACTGCAGAGTTCGGTTTTTACCAACTTGACCATTAAAGGGTTAAGTTGACACAAAAGGGGTTAAACTACCTCCTTCGGAGTACTCGCGTGTCGACAGTGTTGCCAGAGAGATAACTTAAAGAAGGATAAAAAGTAGCCTAAATATTAACAATACTAATGTAATTTATTTTTTAATTTTCAGTTTGAACCATTATCAAGCTGGTCCTATGAATGAAAACAAGAATAAGATCGAGCAGTCCACCGCCCTACGAACTCCCCTTGACCGTCACCCCACCCTCCATCTTCACGAGCTCGGTGCATCTCTGAGGACCGGACACACGCGCCAATCTTGTGACATCATGCCTCTGAAACTTCCGGCTCGCTATCAGACTCCACACTACACGTTCTCGTTATGTAACGGAGTGTTCAGTTCCCGAAACATCTTCCTAGTAGATACCGTGGAAGCAGAAGATTCGATGAAACAAGTCCGGCTTCAGTTGGTCTTTACTAGCTTCATGGAACAACGCCTCACCAAAGATCTTCTCTGCGAAATTAAACTCAGTGGCAAGTTACGTCACGACAATCTACTTCCGTTCATCCGGGCATTCTTCGCAGAAAATGCTGTGGGTGAAACTGTGGGCATTTGTCTTTTGTTTCCGACTGGCTCTTCAACGTTGTATGACGTTATTCAATATTCCAGGGTCAACGTGACACATGGCGTTATATCAAAGATTGGCTATCAGTTATTGAATGCGATCAATTATATACATTGTTGCGGATGTGTTTTAGTCAATCTACCTCTGAAAAATATTGTGCTCGATCAAAATCATAACTTAAAGTTGCAGGACTTTGGTTGGAAATACGCGATAGACACCAAGCTAAATATATTGGCAAATTATATACGATTCTGCTTTAAATGGAATTCTGTGAGCTTACTGGCACCGGAGCTTCTCGCACATTCTCGTTCTTTCGACGGGCGTGTGGATACGTGGACTGTAGGGTGTATACTTGCCATGTTGTTGACTCAGAATGCATTTCAACAAGGAACCGCGTCGATATCCTGTGGTATACCGTGTGTAGAAATGTTGGTGACCTCAATGAGGATTCTAGGTAAACCCAATGACAACTTTCTTACTAATCTTCCTAAAGACATTAAGAAGTTTATAGAAAACCATGCAATTCACACGTCATCAAAGCAAATCTCAACTCTGCTAGAAACATCAGGAGCGGATATACGACAAGAGGGTGATTCCACAGCGCCCTCATTCTCTGATGCTGAAAACCTCATATCCAAATTACTTGTTTACCCCGAAAATAGGTTGACTTCAGAACAGGCTATGAGGCATTGCTATTTTACGGACTATTTCTCGGATGTCGACTTACAAACCAATCAGAGCGGCAGTGTAGCATTCGCTAGTGCACGAGTAGGCTTGACCACTAAGAGTCACGCGGAAGCAAAGACGGCGTTACACGGATATATCTGCAGGCTGGAGCTACAGAGACCTGTCAGGGTATGTTCGTTGAAAGAAATGTGTATGAAAATCATTGAGACAGAGTATGATTTAGAATATTTGTCTAAAATTCCATACCCGCCAAGACTTGTACAAGAAATGAAATCTCGAGTCGTGAGTGGGTTTGAGTAATGTATAAAAATAGTGGTATAAATTAAAAATTCACATCAAAATAATGTGCTTAAATTTTATTTGATGCGAAACAGCATTTCCGGATATGACCCAGTAGACGTGTCCATAACAGGCAATTGACCATCACGAGCGGTCGCTAAACATGTGGTCATTTAATCAGATAAGCTTAATCAGGTATCACGTGACACATGTTTATGGGCAGCATATATGTTGTTGTGTGAGATCAACAAACACCAATCTTAGCCATTTAAACCCGAAATGCGAAATACGATAAATCGTTTACAATGTAAAAATAGTATGTTGAATATTTTGAAACTGATTTGGCTGGAAGCTGTCGATTTTGTTACAAAATATTCCACAGCTTACTTTTATTGTCGCCTTGAATTTGAGATAGGGCTTACTGGGATTCTAACGTTCAAAGGGTTAACACACAATATCACGTGACCACGAAAAGCAGGTGTCCGTTGCACACAGGTTGATTCGCTGGCAAGGTTTTTTTTGCAATCATGCAAGCATCACAGCTCTCAGTAAAACGATAGCTTATGCAATTATAATCAGCTTCATTAATCATTAGTGAATGGAACTTTCCAGTTTTAGCTAATCCTTAGCCCTTCTCTAGCTAAGCTCCACCCACGCCACGCTCGTGTTAGGATCGATCGATCTATGAACTCCATGACTATCAATTTTTTGAAAAATATACAGGTAAGTTGTTGAATATTTTGAAACTAATTTGACTGGGTGGTGTTGCTGCTTATGGCAGCAACAGCGCCCGGTCAAATTAGGTTCAAATTTAAACTAATTTTACTAGGTGTTGTTGCTGCCTATGACAGCAACAGCGCCCCGTCAAATTAGTTTCAAAATATTTAACAGCATGTTTATTAAATAGCATAGACATACAATTCGTACAACGTGTCGGACTATTAAGCGTTAATGACGGACTAAATCGAGTTATTCGTGACGTCATGATTACCTCACGTAGTTGATTATGACGTCATATGATTGACTGAGGAAATGGATTAATGAATTAGTATCAGCTTCATTAATCATTAGTGAATTGCCTCCCTTCCTTAATAGGTATGTGACTTGTGAGACATGTCTCAGTCATAGAGTATTTCAGAAATATGGGAAGATTTTATTTCCAGAACTAGCGAATCATCTAAGCGCATAACTGTTATCCAATAGGATATTGGTATTCAGTTATGTCCGCTATTTCATAACTTTAATAGGGCTCGACACGGAACCAAGAAGCTGTTTTAGTTGTGACAATAAAATGAAGCTTCCCAGGCAGTTCCTGGTCCAGCAAGATAATCATTTGTTTACTTGTCGATGATATTTCATATTATCATTTTCATTTACTGGTTTTATCCGTCTTTTGAATTTCTGCAGACTATAAATCTAGATATGCTGACTATTTTTTACTAACTTTTACTGAAAGTTGTTGGTGGCTAACACATTCAGTCAAATTGTTTTCGAAATATTCAGCAGAGTTATTGCCCATTGACATTATTGTCTGGGTTGCAGTAGGCCTGGTCATACAGCTACCAAGGCGACTGCCAAATTCATCAACGATTTTAATCAGTTTGTTAAATAAATCCTCATTTTCATAAATTCTTATTTAGGGCCAACTTTGCGAGTATGTTGGTATGAAGTCATTCACGGCACACATCCCCAATAGCGCAGGTTCCTGGGCCGGTATTGGGCCAACACGGTTAACCTGCATTATCAGGCATATTTAAGCAGCGTAAGTATCTTTAGACAATGGACCTTTCCAGTGTATCCATCAATCATATGACGTCATAATCAACTTCGAGTTGTGTAGGATGACGTCATGAATTACGTGGATAAGTTCGTCACGAACGCTTAATTTTTGGCAGACCATGCGTTGTTGTTGTTCGAATTGTATTTTATGTCTTTACTATTTAATAAACATGCTGTTTAATATTTTGAAAGTAATTTGACTGGGGGGGGGGGGGGTGCTGTTACCTGTTGCAGGAAGCAACCGCGTCCAGTCAAATTAGTTTTGAAATATTCAACAGCTTACATGTATAGTTTTCTGGAAATTGATCGTCACGGCGTTCAGGGATCGATCGATCCAAACACGCACGAAGTGTGAGTGGAGCTTAGCTATAAATGGGCGGGGCATTGCTAAAACTGGATTCCTCAGTTACTGGTGGTAATTCTAGAGAGAAACATGTGTGGCACCAAAATCCTGTTCTATCGTTTGATTTGTGTCTGCCTTGTAGTTTTAGTTACCAGCTGTTTGAGTGACAATGCATATGCGTATTTATTGATGATAAATTCATATAACAATGGTATTTTAAAACGAATTTTAACACAATTTGCATTTTATAGGCCTATATATTATTGTTATTGTTATATGCCAAGCTACGTTATGCATTAATTCGTATGCAAGCTAGGAACGGCATAGGTGATTGCTGATTGAGGATTTTAAGAATACGTATATATAAATGGACGGATGGGTCGGTTTGTGGATATATGGATGGATGAGTGGGATTGTCTAGATGTGTGATGTCAGCTGTGATGCTATTATTATTATTATTATTATTATTATTATTATTATTATTATTATTTTTATTATTATTGTCTTCATAACTATTTATTCTGTTTTATTTTTGCAATTCATTAAATACTCTTACATATTGTCCATATTCAAGATCAAACATCTCGTCAATATTAATTAAATTTTAATGTTATTTATAATTGTTACGTTGTTTAAAATAAATCAACTTTATTTCTACAAGAATTATTAATGTTTGGTGTTTGTTTTATTTTACATTATGTGCACGCACGCGCATACGTATGCACGCACACACGCGCGGAACCTGTCGCGTTAGCTGGCGCGCCCCCTGGCACGCATGCTCCCTGGCACGCTACATTGCACGCAGGTACACGCAGGGGAAGTCACACACGCATCGACACACCACATACTGATGTAGATATATCCTACTCTGTGGTCATGTCATTAAATGTCCTGGAAGTGAATGGTTCTGGTCCAACTAACTCCACACTTGGTCAACGGCCAAGACTTTGAGAGATATGTACTCCCGGCAAAAGAAGATGAATCCTTAGAGAAATGGTCATTTTCGCATCCCGAACAGTCCCCAAAGGGAATTCATATATAGAAGCAACTCCTGAGAAGAGTTT
Source organism: Chaetoderma sp. LZ-2023a (assembly GCA_034401795.1). Classification (NCBI taxonomy): domain Eukaryota; kingdom Metazoa; phylum Mollusca; class Caudofoveata; order Chaetodermatida; family Chaetodermatidae; genus Chaetoderma; species Chaetoderma sp. LZ-2023a. Next base: position 60,220,145 of record CM067366.1, on the reverse strand, counting down.
CAGTTTTCTACTACAGATTTTTGAAGAACAATTCGAAAATTTGCAGACGTCTATAGCACCCCGCTGTTACCAAGGTATCCATTTTATGTCAACGCTTTTGCGGCATTGTCGTTGATCTGTCAAATATCAAATTTTATTGAAAGATTACGTCATATAGATTCCATATCATTCATTTTCAGTTTCATTATACCGTGTGTCTCGATGTAATGAAACGAGATAAATCTTAGTGCACTCTGATTTCTTTTCTGTATAAATTAATATCATATTTTCAATTGTAAAGTTGAATATGAGACAAAAGTGCCTAATGGACCTTTCAATGTTTAGCTATGCCCCGCCCATCACTAGCTAAGCTCCACCCACACCCGCCGTGTTGGGATTGATCGATCCCCCGAACTCCCTAGCTATCAATTTCCTGAAAACTATACCGGGAAGCTGTAGAATATTTTGTAACTAATTTGACTGGGTGCTGGTGCTGCCTATGGCAGCAACAGCGCCCAGTCAAATTAGTTTCAAAATATTCAACAGAATATTTATTAAATAGTAAAAGCAAATAATTTGTACAACAACGCATAGACCGTCTTCAAATATGCGTTCGTGACGTACTTATCGACGTCATTCATGACGTCATTCATTATGATGTCATTCTACAAATCACGTCATATGATGGGTGGGTACTCTGGAAAGGCGAATTCAGTTTCACAACTAAAATATATTAATTTATACAGAATGAAATCATCATATGTTAAAATTTGTTTCGTTTCATTACACAGTTTACACAGTTTCTACACAGTTTAAGCCTCTAAAAGTATAAAAACTTAATAAATATATTTTCGTGCATATGCGTACTAGTGTGCTGCATTTCAATACTAATACCTAAATCTCGGGAACATTTAAAAAAAGAAAAGTAAAGTTTGGATAAATTAATCGTGCCCGCTGTATTCTACAACGAATGAACGATATCGTAGCCGTCAGATCCTCCTCTGAATCCGCCTCGTCATCTTTTTTCACGTCAATCTTGGGTCTGTTATGGGTTCTAACTGATCCTACGGTGTGATATAAGTAACAAACTCCTCGTCAGACATTTCCCTTCTGTATAACGACAAGGCAGACACGGGCGGAAAAGGTACGAAAATTAGCAAATATCAATTTGTCAGCTGTAATCAGCTGGTAATGGCAAATTTCGCGTACTCTTCAATGACGTCACGCCGACCACCTGACGCGTAGCTAATTAAAGTTCGGATTTATTCGTGAGGAGTAAATGGATTGCCAACTATTGCGTTATATAATTGTTAATACCAGTTAGTTAAAATTAGTCAAATATAAATGCAGAGAAGTGAATACTACTAGTATATAGCAATATTTTCACCGGAGTTCATTGTTGACAGAAATCCTTTAATGCTAGACTGTGATGTCGTGTGAGAGCAAGTAGCCTACAACAGTCTTGCTCAAGTGTTCACTATCATATTGACTATCTTGAAGCTAATTCGCTTAGATGTTGTTGCCTAAAGCAGAAATAGCCTCCGGTTAAATTAATTTCAAAATATTCGACCGCTTAACTGTATCGATTTTTTGTCCAAACTATAGATTGAACCTATGAGGTGGGCGCTTTTCTTCCTTTTTGGCTTAAAAGTAAAACATATCAGCCTTCGTAGACGGGAGAAATGCATCTATCCGCACATTCAGCTGCTAACCCCTCATGTGTCAACAGCACCCCCAAAGCGCTCGAAGTCTAACGGGCTAGATATTTTCCAAGAAGATTATAATTTTCGTACTTTAATTTACAAGAATAATTATTTTCTGTTGTCCTGCAAATGGGCATTGCTCATGACCTCTACAGATGCCGTTTTTGGTGGTCCAGACCATTGGATTAATGGTTAAGAAAATCGAAAATTCAACCTAGCCAGTGCCCATATGTTGGCAATGAGTATTCTATTTTTGAAAATTTACCACTGGAATGACTGGCTCGGTAACCGAGCCAGTCATTCCAGTGGTAAATTTTCAAAAATAGTTTTCTTTTCTCACCACCATTGCTTTTTGGCCAGTTTGACAATTAAAAGTTTAGCTTGACACAAGAAGGGTTAAAGGAGGGATAGATTTCGACCTATGCCCCGCCCATTTCCAGCTATGCTCCGCCCAGTTGTCTTGGCGTGTTGGAATCGATCTATATACTTTGAACCCTGACTTCCAAAAATCCCACATTTAAGTTAAGTACGCAGGTAGCCGGGCGAATATTTTGTAACTAATTTGTCTTGGCGATGGGGACGTGTCGGTACCGACGCATTCGTATGATAGTAATTATGTAGGTAAGCTGTTGAATATATGGAAACTAATTTGTACCAGCCAGTCAAATTAGTTTCTGAATATTTTGAAATTCAGAAATTTTGACTGGGGCTGTTGTGCAGCTTCCAGTTAAATTAGTTTCAAAATATTCAACATGTTTTTAAATTGTAAAGACATACGTACACTTTTAACGGACTTTTCGATGTTCCTGACGGAGGGAAACTTCATTCATGATGATCGTGACGACGCGACGTAATTGATTATGACGTCATATAATGGAGTGGCAGATCGGATCCCTCCATTAAAGGTAGCATATCTTTCTTTGACGGCCTAATCGATCTCCAAGAATACCACGCACTGTTTATCTGTGTCACATCCAATCATCTGACTAGCTAATACAAGAGGCCCAAGGGGGGGTCACCTTGAATTATTGGCCACTTGCATAAGCGAACAAACGAGATGACCGCAAGAAAATTTTATTTAAGGTTTAGCTAAGTGTTATTCAAATTGACCCAGTGGTTAATAAGTAGTCTTTTATATAATTTTCTCAAGCGATTTTCAGAAAATCCCAAATGGCCGCCAAACACGCTAAATTGTGATTGATCCACGACGGTCGTGTTTTTTACGTATCTACTTTCCGTGGACAAGATTTAATTTCCCTTAAGTCCCTAATCATATCCCACAAAGTTCAACCTGATCTGTCTAGAGGTACTAGCAAAGCAGTAGTTTTCACGAAAACTAGGTCATCCAAGATGCCAGACGAAACATTTGGCCAATCAAGTTCACTTAAACAAATTTGGTTCAGCTTATATCCAAGATGATGTTTCGTGAGTTTTGAATCAATTCCCAGGTTTCGGAGAAGATATTTAAAGACATTTCTAAAAATCGAACAAAATCCAAAATGGCCACCGGGCAAATTGGCCAATCAGCTTCCTTTCAACAAAACTTGGATCTCTACGCCCTAATGATGCTTCCTAACAAATGTAATTGAAATCGACCCAGTGGTTCTTGAGGAGACATTTAGAATTTCCTATTGCTTTAGTTTGGACGTTTTTTGAAGGAAAATGATTGAAGATGGCCACCAACCCGTTTATCAAGCACGTTCAAAAGTGGGAAATTTGAAATCAGCAGACCCAAAAACTTATATATAAAACCAATTTCGGCTTCAAAATTCATCAAAGAAAAATATCCAATATGGTCGCCACACATGCTACATTTTGATTGGTCCACGGCGGCCATGCATTTTGACGAATCATCTTCCATTGAACAAACTTTAATGTTCCTTAGTGCCTAATCATATCTCCGAAATTTCAACCTGATCAGTTCCGCGGTTCTGGAGAAGACGTCTTCGCGAAAACTAGGTCATCCAAGAAGGCTGCCGAAGCATTTGGCCAATCAGGTTTACGTGGAAAAAATTGGTTCAGATCTTGCCCTAGATGATTTTCCATGAGTGGTCAATCAATCACCCTAGCAGAAGATTTTAAAGACGTTTCTAATAGTTGACCAAAATCCAAAATGACCACCGGCCAAATTGGCCGATTAGCTTCCTTTGAGCAAACTTGGATCTCTATGCGCTCAGGATGCTTCTTGTCAAATTTGGTTGAAACCCGCCAAATGTTTCTTGAGATGAAGTAGTTTAAAGAAAACGTTGATGGACGGACGACACACGGACGGACAGGTGGACGTTAATGATATATCGTCGGCGTTGACCATCCTGATGCCATTAAACAAGAATAAAAACCGCAAATAACCACGACGCCTTACAACAGAATTCCAGTATAAGGGAGATAAGTTATATATTTATGAGAAAGATTGGTGTCTTAGTCATACGAAGTTACCTCCCTTCAGCATTAGTTTCACGGCATGAACACACATTTTGAATACAACGTTGACACAAACAAAATTGTAAAATTATCTACGAGGGTCGGGTGCGGCGGCATTACTTGTAACAGATGGTCGTTTACCAACGTACAAGACACATCATATTGATAACGTGACGTATAATAATGGACGTAAAAGTAACTTACAAAACAATGTGCTCTCAATCGGCTATCGTCGCTGGAATTGCCGAGAAAAGTAAACATGATTGTGAGTGCGACGACGCGCTATTATTGCGAATTTGTCAGAAATGTCACAAATTCAAAAGGTTAAAGAGCGATCCGATCTGTGACTCAAATATATGACGTCATGCTCAAGTACGTCACATGTAGGCTGGCGTATCTATCTCCGTCATGAACATTGCAAGTCCGTCAAGTGCATGAATTATTTGTATTTGATGTATTTACTATTTAATAGAAATAATTATGTTGAATATTTTGACACTAAATTGACTGGACGCTGTTTGAAATTAGTTTTTTAAAAATCAACAGTTTACCTGTTAGTCCGAGTCCTCTGACTCCGCCCTATGCCAATTCTGATATGCCCGGCATATCAAAATCGGCATAGGGTGGAATCAGAGAACTCGGGCTGCTTACCTTTATAATTAAGTTGGCATTGAGATTCTGTGAATCCAGGATACAAAGTATATAACTGATTCAAACGCACATACAAAGTGGACGGGGCTTAGCTAATAATGGGCGGGGAATAACTACCCCAATCATGACTATCGTATATAACTGCATAAATAACAACAACGACGACGACGACGACAACCAATACCACGACGACGATGACAGCAAGAAACCACACTCAGCGTTCACATTAACCCTTGCGTCGTCTAGCCACGCGGTGTTGTATGTTATTTATTCTTGTTATATTGGGCATAAATGATGAACTAAATTACACTGTTAAGACGGAGCCTAAAAGAGAGTACTGACCTCAAAGGTTGTGCATTAGTGAGCGAAGAAGATGTAGTCAATATAATGTGGCTCAATGTCTTTATATGTGTATTAGTCTATGGACCTTACCATGTTATCCATCCATCATATGACGTCATATGACGTCATAATCAACTACATGATGCATAGGATGATGTCATAATTATTACGTCATAAATGACTCGATTGTGTCCGTCTTAAACGCTTAATAGTCTGCCAGCTTGTATGAATCGTCTGTTTTTTCTATTTAATAAACATGCTGTTGAATATTTTGCCATCGGCAGAAACAGCACCCAGTCAAATTAATTGCAAAATATTCAACAGGTTACCTATATAGTTTTCTGGAAATTGATGGTCATTGAGTCCAGTGGTCGATCGTTCACAACACGAGCGATGTGTGGGTGGAGCTTAACTAGAGATGGACGGGGCATAGCTAAAACTGGAAAGGTCCATTACTTAGTGGTGCCCTAGACTCTTGAGAACTCTCATACTCATATAGCTGCTCTTCGTATTACACAGCTCATTATCTATCCAGTTTCCAAACGACAGAAAATAACTCACAAACCCATCAGTATTGTCATAGCAATTCACCAAGAGACTAGATCAAAATCGTTGATGCAACATGCTGGTAATTGTATTAGCCATGATCACGTGTGCCGTCTTGAAAAATGCTTGCGAGACGAAATTTACAGAAAATGATAATGTTTCAATACGACTCAATCTGGTTGCAAATAGCTTCTTTCAATTCGTGACTGATAATATGTACATACCATAGAAGAGACACTCGATGGGATGTGCACATTTCACGCTACTCAAATGGTTATTTTCCAGGAGAGAATGCACACCTCAATGTAAATCAGAATTCATGTTAGATCGGGGTGCTAAGACCCGTCTGCGTGATCAAGAGTTGGTAACATCTGACTGTGTTATTGATAGGTTGGCGGCATAATCATTTACCTCGACAGATGTAACTACACTGATGTAAAATCATTATGAAGCAGATACACACTTTATTCTCCATGTAACAGAAGCTGACAAAGCAGGATATAGACGAATAATTATACTATCCAGAGATACTGATGTATTGGTATTATTAGTACAATTTGCAATTCGACGTAAGGCGATATGGTTGTATATAGGAACACGCAATTAAGACACAGCTTTTATTTGCAGTTCATGAAATCAAGATAAGTGAACAGACCAGTGCTAACACCCCCAGCTTATCATGCTGTTATCAGCTGAGACACTGGTAGTCAGTTATGTGGGTTGGGTAAGAAAATCACATGGAAAATATTTTAGAATCATGCTAGTTTGCTGGCTTGTCTCAGTGTCGGTGGCCTGACTGATACAGCTATAGCCAAGGTAGAGAAGTTCATTTGTCTACTATACTCCGAACATACAAATGACACATCAATCAACTGCGCCTGTTACATGCTTTTCCCAAAAAAAATGGGAGAGAGAGCGTGTCTAAAAGCGACTAAGTTCGTTAAAACGCATTATGCACATGCGCGCGTCGGGACGCTGTTTCTATGGAGCGCGTAGTTGTGACCTAGATAGGATGACGCTTATAGTGTACCGAGCTGGTACTCTGTAATCCTTATTGATTGTCTGTTCCCGTTAAATCTGGCATTAATCAAGATCAGAATTCGACGGGCTTTCCAAATCTGTAAACCATTTCAAAATCGGTTGAGAAATGGCTGAGTTATCCAAGAAAAACTCTTCTTGATTATCCTCAAAATATTGCCCTGAGGTCATAACCACGTGGAGGTAACGCTTCTAGAATGTTCTAGAACGTTCGACGACGCTATTATTAGCTGTGCGCTGATTGGCTGTTGCTCGAACGATGATTGGATGAAGCCTGCACCTGCGACGTCACGGAGAGTATAAAAGGAGAAGCGATCCAGTGATCGAGAGCATCCGCGGCCAGGGGGCCGAACAGGTTGGACCTGTACTAGCTACGATCGACAGATATTACGCATATGACTTCAGTTTCCGTCGCGTTTCCGTAGCTACCAGTAGCCAACCCACCACACTAAAACAGTTTTTGTAACTCCCCATCTGCGAGAGTAATTTGGAACTTTCGATAATCATTCACGAATACTACATCTACATTCGGAACACAAACTTGCGGTGAGGCCTTATACGGCCTGAATATGTGAGTGTTACAGATGTAGAGGCAGGATGTTCTTTGATGGATGACTCGCCGGATCTGCCGGCCATGCCTAAAAGTGGTATTTCAAACGAGGCTGCACCAATTGTGTAGGTTCTTTCTACTTTCGACCACAGCAAGTAAACTCTGCCCAGTGCGTCTTCAGAGCTGGTTGACGTACCCAGCACCGTGAAGCTTTGTTTTGTATCTTCATTAGCCTCTAACAACCCCCGCTAGTGATCGGGTTGTTTACACCACATGATCTAGCTTATGGCCTGTCTGTAGTTGCTGCTCTGAGTGTTTAGCTACTTTAGTCTCTTGAATGCATGCAATATCAATGTTATAGTGTTCACAGTCTGCACCTAAGGTTTGCCTCTTTGATGTTGCACTCAGACTACATACTTTCCACATAGCTATGGTAAGCTCCTGGGAAGACTGCGTCGTCCGAGGATGTCGAGCACAGTTTCTTGTTTGAAGAAGGGTAGATATAATCAGAGTTGCTTCTGTATGCAGATGTCAGCCCACAATCATTGATGACTTAGTTTCCCAACAAATTTGGTACTTACGGAGGAGACTGGCGTGAAGGTGTCATCTTTGTCCCTCTCACTGATACATAACCCTAGCTCTGTGTAAATGTTAGCTCCATGGAACGAGTCTTATACGGCTTGTTCTCGACACTTCGGCAATGGTAAAAGATGTTGATAGCAGACTAACTCTACGGTGACTGAGAGGGGCGAGTGGGTCCTCCACACCTTCAAGGAAGGTCACCATAGTCTGGCAGCAACTTCTTCAGCCTGCCTTGACTAGATACGGTGCTTATTCAATACTTTTATGTTGTCCTGTCTATGCCCTGTTATTTGTGGTTGTGCTGACACGTGGTTAGAAGTCACCCATTGGCTTCGGACACATTGCCCAGACAGCATGTACATTGCTACCGGCCTGAGGTAGTTGTTCAATGAGTCAGACCCGAGGCGGGATTCGAGCACATATGCCAGCAATGTAAAACTTTGTCCACATTAAGTAGGCATAAGCCAGTTGAGGCCTAAACATTCTATGCCTGGATAACTAACTGTTAGTCTAGCTCCATAAGAAGGACCGCCAAAATAACGCGGAACCGACTAAACCAACAACTAGTATAGAGACAATTGCGCCAACGTCTGTTGCAACATGCACACCACCTCCACGTAAACCAGTGTACATTCATATATATATATATATATATATATATATATATATATATATATATATATATATATATATATATATATATATATATATATATATATATATATATATATATATATATATATATATATATATATATATATATAAATAACAATGAATATATAATTCAGTACTTTTAGCCTTGATCTAAACTGGGAGAATGGTATTAACCAATTCTCCTCCTCAGCTTCGGCGTGGTAGGCATCTTCCTGTGACGGAGCCCTGCAGAAGGCATCTTCCTCTCGTAAAACCAATTTATTGGCCCGCTTGAGGTATTAGTTTATATTAAACTAGTTAGCCATGCAGGGGGGTACCTTATGTATAAATAAGGATAGGTTAGGTATCTTTGGCGAGATACAATATAGATGGCACAAACACGTTACTTTTATAAGCACAGAAAACGAATTACTTTGTTAGATCCTGTGTTAATACCTTTTCAGGAAGCCAGCCTTCGACTCATTGAGCTATCTAAACAGAATCTAATCATCCAACATGCATCGACACACCGGTTACACAAATAGCTGGGACAACATGGTGGTGTTTGCTATTGGTAGGAATACTCGCCCGGAACACTGGAACATGATCATATCATCATGATCATGAGGTTGGTCTTTGTATTCAATGCTTGCTTGCAGTCTCCCTTCCACATCTCCAAGGCAATCTAATCTGCATCATCGGGTCATCACATACCGTGAGTATGATTTGGAGTCTGAGGAAGAAACAGAGGAGCAGCACGGTGTTGGAGCTACACAACTCCTGTTGCGGACTCCCACTGCAGGAGATAAATCAAGTGGTTTGCCTTTGCCGCATCCCCCCAACCCCATTACTACCCAATGTCAATATCACAACCACTCCACTGCAGGAGATAAATCATGTGGTTTGCCATTGCCACCACAACCCTGTTGTTCTGTCCAGGCGGCATCGTGTACCAGGCTGGCCCACGAGTTTACAAGACAATAAATGCTCTGGGCCGTGCTTCATGAAGAATATCCAGTGCTTCATGTGGCATCGGCAGCTCAGATGATGGCGGAGGGAATAGTAGTGGTGGCTGTCGGCAGGAATTGTGCTCTACATCCACTCAAACTGAATACCAGCAGTGTGCGATACACAAATTTTGGCATAGCCGAAGTACACCACTGTCACGCCAACTGAGTGAGTGCCTGCTCATTCTTTGAGCAAGTTCCCAACACGAAAACTGAGCTGGTTGCCAGGATTAGTTGAGATGTCCCTACCTCTGAGGTGGTACTGACCCTCGAGTACCAACTCCAGATCCTCATGGCCACTGGTTAGACGTAATAGTGCATACGACTTCGTTTTTTGTCAATAGAGACAGCAACAGCAATCAGCATGATCGTGTTCCTCACCGAGAACATTGGTCTCAGCCACCATAAGTTTGAAGTCGTCCAGCTCACCCACCTGCTGAACCACCCCTCCATTCTGAACCAGTACTACTACAGCTACATGATCTGAGACACCTCGTTGTAATGCCAACTCTAACCACTGGTTATCTGTGACCTGGACCTGCTGGTACTCTTGTTCTACATGTAGGATTCACTGTCTAGACCCTGTTCATTTTAGTTCCTGGTCAATCTCATCATGCCAAATGTGAAGTCGTGTATACGTCATCGTTACACCATCAAGATGTTCACTATTCACCCAAAGGAACAGCTCATCCTGCATCATGGCTGGGTTCACGTGTGTGTTCTCAAGGAGGGAGAAGAATGAATACCGAAATAGGCATTTCTACATATGGTTGTAAGCTGAATTCTGTGAATCCCTTATTACACCCCCACAGCATGGTACCCCTTCCCCTTCCCATAGTAGGTAGGTCGATGGCCAGTGGAGACAGGAGTCAGTACTCATCGTTCACATAGGTGGTGTCTAGGGAGCTGTTGCTCTGTACAATCGCCCACCTACTCACAACCTGCGGGAGCTCGACATCCTTCCCTGTTGCACTCTCGAGCTTGGACTTGAGTGTCATGCTCCTAATCTCATGGATCTGTCCTGAGATAGCGAAGCCTATGTACTTCCCAGCCATGGAGAGAGGGTTCTCATCATGGATACCAGGTCGAATGACTGTCAGGCAGTTCTTTCATGAATTTGTGTGTGATGTGAGGTTGTGAGCTGCTACGTCTGGATGTTGTACATACTGCTTCATGTTTAAGATATCTCTATAAAAACAGATTAAACGCCTCCATGTTCAGTAAGTTTCTCTACCAGATTATCTTCCCATGGGAACCGCTGCCCACTCACATGAGTAAGCCTGTGGTAGCCGGGACGGTGGCAGCAGGTGTGAGCATACAATCTATTACACGAATAAGGGGACTAATTCATGACATCAATGTCCTCCACACCAGGGTGGGTCAGCTTCACAAACTGACCCAAAGATTCTTGCCTCCCTGGATGCGCAGGGTGCCTCCGGATCAGCTGCTGACCAGAATCCTCTTCAAGAAGTTTGACAGTCCCACATGCAGGGTGCTGCTCCCAGCTCCTACCACTAAGAGTCCTGTTATCGTGGCTCTTCAGAAGGCAAAGGTGAAGCGTGAGGATCTGCTGACAGTTGAGAAGTTGTCACGTGTGTTCAGCATCCACACTCCTGATGAACACTGTATACTGAATAACTTACAGTCCGGGCAACAGAATACTTCTGAATGGAAATCAGATGGCCACGATGAAGGCTATGAACATGCTACTGGTATGGAGGAGGGCCATGCTACTGGCATGAAGGAGGGTCATGTGACTGGTATGGAGGAGGGTCGTGCTACTGGTGCACAGGAGGCTATTGATCACATATTCAATGCTGAGGGCCAAAAGCAGATAAGGAGAATATGGCGGTATTTCTGGAGCTCCCCCTGACAGCTACCAGGGCTACCTCATCAAGCATGCCCACAAGGCAGATGCTAAGAAAGCATGGAAGAAGTGGATCTTCTGTGAGAAGTTTAGCGAGATGAGAGCCACGTGCGCTGCTTGGCAAGAGTTCAGACAGAGTATGCTCCTCCAGAGCATGTGAATGATACAGAGTAGCAGATGGTTGATGACGTAGCTCCTGAGAGAAGCTCTGAAGTTGCTGATGAAGTTCCTTATGTTTCTGGTCAGTCACCACCAGCTCCAGCCATTAAGGCAGGTGGTCACCAAGACGAGTGGTCGCTAAAGACAGCTGACCACTGAGGCTGGTGGGCACTAAAGACAGGTCAGCACCTATCAAAGGAGTATGAACTTCAGGATCACATGGAACAGAGCCACCATAGTATCAGACACAACTGGAGTTGCGTTCGTGGCTCACCTGGAACAGCGAGCTCACCTGGAACAGGCGCTGGGAGATACCAGAGCATCAGACACAACTCAGGTTGCACTTTGGGATCACCTGGAACATCCAGCCGCCAGAGTATCAGACACAACTAGAGTTGTGTTTCGGGCTCGTCTGGATCAGCGAGCTCACCTGGAATAGATGCTAAGACCACACAGAGTATCAAACACAACATGAGTTGCGTTTCGGACTCACCTAAATCATCGAGCCACCAGAGTATCAGATACGATTCGAGTTGCATTTTGCGCTCACCTGGAACAGCGAGCTCACCTAGAACAGGCGCTGAGAGCCGCCAGAGTATCAGACACAACTCAAGTTGCATTTCAGGTTCACCTGGAATAGCGAATTCACCTGGAACAGATACTAAGACCATACAGCGTATCAGAAGCAACTAGAGTCGCATTTCTGGCTCACCTGTAACAGACAGTGAGAGCTGCCAGAATAGCAGACAACTCGAGGTGCATTTCAGGCTCACCTGGAACAAACGCTGAGAGCTGTCAGAATATTAGACACAACTCGAGTTGTGTTTCAGGCTCACATGGAACATGCTAAGACCACACAGAGTATCAAACACAACTCTAATTGCGTTTTGGGCTCACTTGGAACGTCGGGCTTACCTTGAACAGACACTAAAACCACACAGAATATCAGACACAACTCTAGTTGCGTTTCGGGCTCACCTGGGACAGCGAGCTCACCTGGAACATGCGCTGAGACGCCAGAGTATCAGACACAACTCGAGTTGCATTTGGGGCTCACCTGAATCCACGCTGAAATCAGGTTATGATGTGATTTCAACGTGGATTCAACGTTGAAACAACGTCATGTGCCTGCTGCATGGGCATGGCGACGCCTGTACAGAACATTAATGGGGTCGTGTATCAGACCACTTGTTGGCTCTACGACTTATATGATGCTGAGTGGTCTGAGAGCCGTCATGGGAGTGGGGCGGCATTGGCAATTCCACTTAATTTATCTCCTGTAGTGGAGTGGATGCGATATTGCCATTGCTTGCGGTGACTCTACATGATCTATATGATTCTGAGTGGCCTGAGAGTCACCCTGGAGGAGGGGGTGGTGGTGTAATTGTTGCATCAAAGGCAAACCGCTTGATTTATCTCCTGCAGTGGAAGGTCCGCAACGGGCGTTGTATTGCATGCCATTGCTAGCAATGGTCCTAGGATTTATGATTCTGAGCGGCCTGAGAGCTCCCCTGGTGGTGGCCAGCTCTGACATACCACTCCTGCAGTGGAGTTGCAGTGGAATTTGATTTATGTACGCCCTGGGAGGTCGGGTGGGGTGCAATGGGAGTTGTATGACAGTGGCTCTAAGATTTATGATTATGATTGGTCTGTAAGCCGCCTTCGGGTGGGTGGCTCTGACATATATATGCCACTCCAGCACTGGAGTTGCGGTGGGATATGACCGCTATTTTATAACTGCTCTCAGACTGCATGAGAACACCTTGTCCTTGGTCAGTGAGATGAGGGTTCAACTCTTCCAGTTGAGAACACCTTGGCCTTGGTCAGCGAAAAGCATAATCACATTTAAACTACTTGATCAGGCATAGCGTTAATGTAATATAGACAAACAGTGCTGGGCCAAACACACCGCCAGTCAGCCCTGTGGGATCCCGCTGAGGACTGACTGATATATGCTCATTTTGAGGTGGAGCCGTTCACATTATATGCTTTGACTCCTGCAGTGGATAGAACTGAAACACGTTGGTGCAGCAACGACAGCAACAACTTTCAGTCAAGTCGGCACCAAAACGACCTGGCATGAAACCCGTTGCTGCTTTTGCAAAAAATGTCGGCCAAAGCAACACCAAATTTCAACAGAATTCGCTGCATCGTAATTAGCCATCTGTTTGAAATTAAAAAGATTCTCCATCTAGAATATTGTGTACATGCCTGGTCAGTGGTCACCATACCTTGTCAAAGACATCAACTACTTAGAACAAGTACAGCGCCGATGCACCAAATTAGTAGTAGGATTACGAAACAAAACTCAAGAAGAACGACTCAAAATACTTGGTCTACCAACTCTAAAACAACGTCGAGTCAGGGGCTACCTAATAGAAACATACACAATTATTACACAAAAAGAAAACATTGATCCAGAACAATTTTTTTCATTGGTAGAACAATCTGGACGGCGAAGTCATAGCCTAAAGTTCTTCTAACCTCGATGTCGAACACAAATCAGGCAAAAATGTTTCAGTTACAGAGTTGTGAACGAATGGAATAACCTACCAGAAAATGTGATCAAATCAAAAACCGTAAATGCCTTTAAAGCTGCTCTAGACACTTTTGGAAGCAACCCCAGCAGTACGATAGGGTATCATATTTCAAAACGGACATAAAATAGGCAAAATGCTGTCCATCTCTGTAACTCTAACTCTAACTCTAACTCCATGACCAGCTAAGAGTTCTGTGATTCATATTCTAATAATTACAGCCCCACCCCACCCCGAATCGAAATTTCAAGGTAACTATATTTAGGTAAGCTGTTGAATATTTTGAAACCAATTTCACTGGGGCTGTTGCTGTACGGTCTACCCGTGAAAATTCATCAACGCCATATTCTTAGTTTCGTGACGGAGCTACGTCATTAGCTAAACCTGCGGACCCCGTCTTCGATAATAGACTGCGCCGACGGCGGGTTTCACAAACATATATTGATTATCTGTGAGAAAATGACACCACCTGTATCTCACCACGTATTCTAAACAAAATGATGGAAATAGTGGTTTTGTCGATGGATATAGGTTAGTTTAAACAGTGACATCTAACGCTGTGACAATGGTAAGTTTTTTATAGTTAATGTCATCATGTTTAAATAAGAAAGATTATGAAATACTCGTCAGATGTTACTTAAAGACCAACTAAACCGTCTAACGTTCGCGCGACATCGTTATCTCTTCTGTGTCATATGTTTATTCCGTTTGAATTATTTACTATTTAGGACAACAAAATTAAAATTGACAAATAACAATGAAATTATAAATACCGACTACTACGACTTTTACTTGTGCCAGTGCGTGATATACCACGTAATATACATTCAGCAATGCAATGGTTAAGTTGCACTGATTATTTGGCACTAATCACATGCCAAACTACACGGATCACTATATGTGTCTTTAACCCTTGAAATGCCATTCCAGTGACTTAATTTTAAGACAACTATACAGTAAAGCTTTTGAATATATAGAAACTAATTTTACTGGAACGTGTTTTCATAGCAACATATATATATATTCAGCAACAGCTAGATGTCGAATTATTTTGAAAACATTTGGCATGATATTCCTTTCATAAATAAATAATTAATTTTGGAAGTTTTAAAATTTAACAGGTTAAACAAAGAAACTAGAATGTGCGGACAATGGTGTGCCGCCACATATCCCTGTAGATGCTTTCGCCAACATTGACGCTCTTAAGCACCACCCACCCCCTTACACACACCCTTACACACCCTATCACCACCTTGCATGAGCCTAATGTAAATGTCTCACAATCCACGTCCATAGGGGTAATTCACTTTGGTGGAATTTTGCTAACTTTAATGCCCCCCCCCCCCCCCCAACACACATGCGCGCAGACACACAAGCACGCATGCACACACACACACACACACACACACACACACACACACCACGCGCGCACACGAAAATATTGCCTCACAATTTGCAATAAACATCCTCTACCAAGCCAACAAGTCCCTCCCTGCCTACAGGGTTGAGTCTAATGTAAATTATGTCATCTTGCAATCCACAATCAACAAACATAACAGATTTGGTTCAAGAATTTAAGCAAGCGACAGGCGGAGCGGAGATAGACAGATGGATGTAGGTTATGGTAAATTCCCACCAGTTTTTCAAGACTTCAAGGGGAAAATAAACAGACGGCTTCTTTTGTGTAATTTTCAGATCTTCTCTTGATTTAACACTTTAATGCCAAAGTCAGCCAAAAATTGCTATTTTCTATTTTTAAATTTACCACTGGAATGACTGGCTCGTTAACCAAGCCAGCCATTGCAGTGGTCAATTTTCAAAAATAATCCCTGTCTGCCAATGGACACTGAAAAAAATATTATTTTCTTGAAAAAATGGAGCCGTTTAAGGGTTAAAGACCCTTAGAATGCCGAAATGCCAAGATTCAAGATTCACAGTTATTTATGTTTTAATTGATTATGTGCAGTAACTGGACAGTCCATCAAAGGGCATGTAGCATATGAGTCGATGGCCAAACACACATTGCACAAGACAGTAACAGTATTAACTCATTTAACCCTTTAGCCCTTGAATTTGTTCGAGAAAATTAAAATTTTCCCCTAGAAAATGTGTATTTGCAAACCAAGAGAATACCATTTTTTAATATTTACCACTGGAACGACTGGCTCGTTTATCGAGCCAGTCATTCCAGTTGTAAATCTTCAAAAAATGTCTTCTCTTGGTCCGCAAATAGACATTTCTCAAGACCACTGCAGAAGCCGTTTTGGCCGATATGAGTGTTAACACTCAAATTTTTTTCAGA
This sequence comes from Chaetoderma sp. LZ-2023a, assembly GCA_034401795.1. Lineage (NCBI taxonomy): Eukaryota > Metazoa > Mollusca > Caudofoveata > Chaetodermatida > Chaetodermatidae > Chaetoderma > Chaetoderma sp. LZ-2023a. The sequence goes on along the minus strand of CM067366.1, from coordinate 60,203,828 downwards.
AAATTGTAAGTTTCTTATAGAAAATGACAAAATGTATATTTCTTCAATATTTACCACTGGAATGACTGGCTCAGTTAGAGAGTCAGTCCTTTCAATTGTAAGTTTTCAAAAATACTCTTCTCTAGGTCTGCAAATGGACATTCTGGTACAGAATTAATTTTAGGCCGCCTTATAATAAAATGGGCCTCTTGTTCATCAGCATCTAAGACATTATTGTCAATCTTGAGTCTTTCCTATATGTGCTAAGTGCTGAAGCTGATTATCTCTTCCAAACTGACTTTTCAAAATGAATTTATGCTTTAATATTATATATTGAGCCTCATGCAAACTAGAGCACTGACAAGTAGGATGGGTGATATTTGATTATGGCCACACTTGACTGAACATTTACAATACTTAGATGCTAGTGATGTTACTTGTCAGACACATATGCTTTAAAAATAAGTAACTGTTTGATGTTCTATCATTCATCTGCGACCTGAATTCTTCAATAGCTATTATAAACACTCAAAAACATAGGGAGTGAATGATATATAATTGGTTTGTTAACCCTTTCACCGACAAATCCCTTAAAATTTATATTCTTTGCATTAGATAGAACTTATTGCGTTGACTATTTCGAAATGGCAGCAACGCTTTAACATTCATATCAGCCAAAAACAGCTTCTTCAGTGGTCTTGAGAAATGTCCATTTGCAGACCAAGAGAAGATAATTTTTGAAAATTTTCTACTGGAATGCCTGGCTCGATAACCGAGCTAGTTATTCCAGTGGTAAATTTTCCAAAATAATCTCTTACTCTACAAATGGGCATTTCTGAAGACAGCTACTGAAGCCGTTTTTGGCTGATATGAGAAAGTTGAAATTTTGTTGATCAAATTCAACGGTTAAAGGGTTAAAAGGTTAAGACTGTATAATACATGCACTCTGTAGTTTTGAAAAGCTTTACCTGGGATTAATTTTCCAGGATGAACCTATTGTTTATAATGCCTTTTCTTAATTCTTTCACTCATGAATTCTGAGTATCTTATTTTCAAGACAATTATACAGGAAAACTGTTGAATATTTTGAAATTAATTTAACCGGAAGCCCTTGCTGCATAACAGCTTGCAGTCAAATTAATTTCAAAATATTCAAGAGAATAAACTTGTTTTATATCACGAGTCAAGAATTAGCTTTTTCAGGAGTTTGTCGGTGAAAGGGTTAATATGATTTATGTCTTAGCCCTTTTCACTCTCACTTTGATTTACAGGAAGTGATCTCTTAGGCGAGCTAAATATTAAAATACATGTATATAATTGTTGCAAGATTGCTAAATATTAAACTACATCTATATTGATATCGCAATAGCCATGTGTAAACCATCGTCCTATTGCACGATCCTCGCCCTTCTACTACGTTCCTGTATCGAGTACCGTGCTTGCACGCCTTTGATGTTTGCACTAAGTTCACAAAGCTTCATACATATTAATGAACTGGGATCAGTCAACTTGCACCAATGAGATTGCTCGATAAGAAATCAGGAAGTAGACAAATTTACACATGTGCATAAACCAAACTAGCGGTTTTTGTTACCGAAACCCAATCTACACATTTTCTGTTCCTCAGATAACTTGTTTAGAGCAAAACTTGCAAACGTTTGCAATTGTCTCTTTCCAGATCAACAGCGTCGCGATCGCCGTTGTTTTTGTGGTTGTAAATTAGGTCACCAGACAAACTCTCGCCTATCGCGTGAAATAGGCAGAAATCTGATTGGCTACCTCCAACCCACTAGCGTAATGTTACTTCACATAGCAAGAAATCACAGGTCTGCAAGCACGGCCTCGAACAATGTAGCTATGTGAGTGGGCGTATGTTAGTACGATGTGTGCAATCGTGTGTATGCGTGCGTGTGTCCAGCCCAATGCTCGCTTTCCGCTTGAACGCTAAGCTTGTGCAGCAGGTTGGGCGTAGGTTTGTGAAGAGTGTATTGATTTTGAGGTCAAAACGACTCAAAAGATAAAAAAAATTAAGTCCCTCTTAAAAGGTAAAAAGATGTGTGTGCAATGTAATAACTAGTTCTACTGAGGCAGCAGGTTTCTCTTCAACATTGTTCAATCCAATTATATTCACAATATTAAACAGAACATTTTATACATCGTTTTCAAAATTTCCTAATTACACTAACATGATTCTGTTCTTGTTTTGGAAACATGTTAACTTATAAACTCCTTACAGCTCAAGTCGGCCAAAAATATCCTTGGTTTGGAAAATGTCTATTTGCAGACCAAGAGAAAGCTGTTTTTGAAATTTTATCACTGGAATTGCTTTCCATTGCATCACTGCATTAACCCTTTAACACCAAAGCAGACCAAAAACAGCTTCAGCCGGTCTTGTGAAATGTCCATTTAATTTGTAGACCAAGAGAACACTATTTCTGAAAATTTACCAACTGGAATGACTGGCTCGATAACCAACCAAGCCAGTCATTCTAATGATATAATTTTAAAAATAATCTTATCTTGGTCTGCAAATGAGAATTTAATAAACGAAAATTAAATTTTCTTAAACAAATTTGAGGGCTATATATGAGGTGTGTACTGTAAGTTTACCAATCAAACATTTTCTATTTCAATTTACTAATTACTATATAAGTAAAAAAATCTCAATGTGGTGTAGATAATGAGCTGCTCAGGTAGTGCATTATAGAGGCGAGTTAATTAAATTTATACCACACGAAATCGCTTGACCGATTTATTGAAATCGTTGGAGCTAATAAAAATCTAGGTCATTATTAAATTGTGGTTGTTTTTTCCGCGATTGTCAAGGTTAATAAGTGCATTAGCCCTTACTGGTCAAACCAGCCAAAATCAGCCTCTGCAATGGTCTTGAGGAATGTCCATTTGCAGGCCAAGATGAGACTATTTAAAAAATATTTACCACTGGAATGACTGGCTCGATAATCGAGCCAGTCATTCCAATGATAAATTAAAAATTTGCCCTATCTTGGCCCGCAAATGGACATACACTGAGGAAAACTTAAAAATTAAAGGGTTAATGTGTCTAGAGATACTACTAATTACAGCTAATACAGAATTAATACCTTAGTAATAATAAATGTATTTTTAGCTGCTAAAGAAATAAAATATAATATCTTCCACATGGTATGTAAAGGATTAGTTCATTGACCATTTGATGACTGAACTAACGAGGAAATTATACAGGTAAATATTTTGAAATAAATTTTGCTCCACACTGATGCTGGCTTAAGACACCAACATCTAAAAGTCATATTGAAATTTCAAAACTTCTAACAGAATATTTTATATACATTATAACATATTTACAAATTCTCAATTTCTACTCTTTTATATCTCTCTAATATCCTTTGAATCATCAATCCAGCAAGAGCCAGTCCTTGCAGTAGGCCCGAGAAAGACATGAGTTATCATGAGGAGATTTGTGAGCTTACAATGTAGGGTCGAACGTGTCAAAAGATTCATGTAAAACTGTTAGTAAAAGTTCTCGCTCTAATTGTCTGTCAAACCACAATACATGTATGTGTGTAGTAACACGTTTTGTGAATATTTTACATTATTTGATGAAATGCTGATGACTAAAATAATGCTCCTTTTTCACAGCTCTGTAGCATTTTGTATTGCAGAGTTATGGGATTTACACATAAATTAACCCAAAATGTTAACTTATATCTAAAAAATATCTAAAAATGTAAGTACATTTTTTTTCAAATTAACGCACCTCAATATGTGACTGCTACCCACCCTGCTGTTAAATTAGGATAAATATAGTATTTTTGAGAATTTACCACTGGTATGACTGGCTCGATGAACCGAACCTGAGTCATTGCAGTTGGTAAATTTTCAAAAATAATTTCTTGGCCTGTAAATAGTCATTCATTGAGCACAAATTCCAACTTTTTTTATTAATCTTGATCACTTACATGTTAAGGTATAAACACTATCAGGGCATAATTTAGAATTTGATATTTCTCCTTCGATCAATACTCACCATTCTGTTACTTCTGATATACAGCTGGCCCTGACAGCGGCTCTAGGATTATAGACTTAGAAAGCTTTACCGACTCCTGGGAACCGGGTACTCGGCTCCCAACTGCCGAGTACCCGTTTACCATAGAGCTCATTCTTGTTTGCATAGCAACAAGAGCAATACATGCTTTTTGCATTAAGGATTTTAGTGTTTTAAAATAATCTAAGTCTTTAATCAGTGATAGTTTGTGTGTTCTGAAAGGATTAACTAAGGACTATGGAGAATACCGCCCAAGACAACCAGGTTGTATTGTTCTTTATTATCCATAGTTAAAAGACTTAGGTCTCTAAATTTCGTTGTGTCGCATGTTCCAATTTCTGACCCCATAGAATCTGGGACGTGTGCTAGCAACGATATATGCCAGACGATCGCCTTCTTTAAACCCCAACAGGCGATCGGCAGATATGAAAATAGGTGTTTGTTACAGTATTTCTAACACGAATATCGGCTGACGTCGTTCTCCGTAGAATCCGAGCGGGTGACGTCACACCCGGTCGCTCGGATGTTTATGTGAAGAAAAATTTTTTCATTAATTCGCGCATCTTATTCTGGGTGCTGCGTACTAAAAATGGTACCGGAAACTTTAGAATGATCAAGTTTACGTGCGATCACGATCGGTTTGCAATGATCGGTGGTTTCAAAATTCTTGAGTAGATGTGTGGTCTGCGGTTTTACTGTGTGAGACAGCAGTTTTATTATAACATTTTGTTGTTTTCTTCACATATCGTGCTGCGTTCGTTAGGAGTATAATTTATATTGATTAGTAAATATACCCTGAATGCTATGCGATATGATTCCTGGAGCCGTTACACATCCTGTAGGATCTATTATGGGTGTGTTGTGCCCGCCGCGTACTTGTCGTCATAATCAATGCGATCGTTGTTGTAACGTGGCGGGGTGGGGTGCGGGGAGGTTACGGTTAATTTATGCGTCAAAATATTTGAAAATTAATTGTCTGCCTTCCATCCGTGTCTCGTTCCGCTTGTTTATTGTAGGTTTGTGCTTATTTTATAGGCCAAGCCAGCCCCGCCATCATGTGACGACTGCCATAAGTTTGTCCGTGTAATGTTCAAGGACCATGTCTGTTTTAGGTGTGCCCTGTGTAATATAGATCATAGGTGTAATGTTTGTGCAGTGTGGTCCGTCGAAACGATGGTTAAGTTCCTTGCCCAGAAGGACTTGGCTGGGTCTGACGCGGGGTCAGGCGGTCCGAGAGGAAATCGTGGAGCGCCCGGTTCGGCCGGTGGGGGTGCTCCACGTCCCCAGCTGGAGGTGGCGGAGATGGCACCGCCGGCGTGGTTTGGTCCGGCTATGCAGGGTTTTCTGCATAGCGTTCTGCCCACGCTGGCGTCGTCCCTGCTACCAAAGGTTGGGGGGCAGTTTCTCCCCATGCCTGGTACGGATCCTGTCCTCGGACAGGATTCTGGACTGGTTACCGAGGGGGCCGTCTCGTACGGCCCCCTGGCGGTCCCGTCTGGCTTCGGCCAGACGGGTTCTGTCTCTCTGCGGCCACCTCCGGGTGGTCCAGTAGCGGTGGCCGGTCCGTCAGGTGTGGGAGCCGTCCGCCAGGACGGCTCCACGGTTGAATCGTCTAGTGACGGCTCTTCGGAGTCTGAAGATGATGAGGCCGAGGAGGAGAGGTTGCTGCGGCCCGTGAAGCCACAGGTGGAGAATATGGAGGTTGATTCCATCCTGGACGGAACCGGCCTCCATTTGTCTGGTTTGGCGCAAGCCAGGTCAGCGGCTCCACCTGCGGCTGAGGCCAATCCGTTACCTTGCACTGGTTCCGCGCGGCTTGGTTTGTCACCAGCCGTCAGGGGAACGGGTGTGCCGGGCCAGGCGTGGTACTCACCTATCTCGCCTGGTCCGGCAGCCGGACATGGGGTGCCATTGGCGCCCGTGTCCGGCTATGGTTCCGCGACGGTTACGGGTCCGTATGGTTTTTCCGTGCGGACCTACCCCATGGACCGGAGTGTTTCATGGGGTGGCGGCGGAACCGTGTGGTAGCGGAGTGCCTGGCGTGTCAGCCGTGGCTCCTTGCCGGGAGGCCGTGGCTGGCAGACCCGTGAGCACGTCAACGGGTGGCGTGTTTGCGGGGGTATCTTCTTCGGAGGTAGATTGGTCTGATGCTCTGGCGTGGCTAGCCAGAGTGGACCCGTCTGTGGTTTCGGCCACGGCCGATGAAGATGCGCCCCGTCCGTCGGTTGCGTCGATTAGGATGGGGATTTTGCCCGCGGCCCGGATCCAGTCAGTGGGACTGGATCCACGGTTCATTGATTTGTTGGATGCTATTTATAGTAAACAACTAATGACCAAGGGTCAGCTCCCTGCGGCCTCCAGGGAGGTGCGGGCAAGATGTCATATTCCGCGGGGTGAATACGACAGGTATGGTGTAGTCCCGTCGGTCACGGAGGATGACCGATGGGTACTGGGCGTCCAGAGTGCTGGGTCGGGTGGTCCCGGTCCGGCACTAGTGGATAAGTCCCAGGTACACCAGGAAGAAGTACTGGCCCTATGCGATGAGGGTGTGAGGGCAGCGATGAGCGCTGTCAATCACTCTTATCGTCTACTTCAGTCGGTGTGGGCTGAAGCGGGGGCAGGCCACCCTGTGCCACCTGTGGCGCTATCGTGTGTTAATGACGGCTTGGTGCTGTCAATGGACGCATTGGCAAGGGTGCAAGCGCGAGTGACGAAGTCCAGGAGGCAAATGGTCATTGACCATATGCGTCCGGCTACGGCAGTCAGGGAACGTCTTCTTGGGACGCCCCTGACAGGGCCTAGCATCTTTGGTGGCCAAGCGCGGGCCATCTTAGAGGACACCGCCAGTATTGCGCAGAATCGGTTAGCGGTAAATCTACAGCTAGAGCTAGTGCGGCAAGCGCACGCACTAGGGGCTGTGGGCAAACCGCTAACGGGACAGCCTTCAAAGAAACAGAAAACGCATAAGAGCAAGGCGAAAGCCAGGCCTATTGCGACGTCTGTTTCGGCTGGGCTCTCGGAGCCGCCGCCGGCGAAGAAACCCAGGAAGGTTGTAGAGGCGCCTACCCTCCCCAATGTTGCTCCTGACCGCCCTAGAGGTGGGAAGGGGAAGGGTAAGGCTAAGGCCTCAAAGGGCGGACAGAAGGGGCCGAAGCATACCTGAGGGTACGCAAGCTCCCTTCATATCCGCCTGGACCGCACCTGTGCGACAGGAACAGTGGTGCCAGTTATACCCGTCGTGCCTAGAACGAAATGGTTCTCACTCTCTCGTTAAGAAAGGGGGGGGGGGGGGGGCGGACTGCGAGCCGGACAACCCCGTTAGACGTCGAGGCGTCTATGGTGGGTGGAAGGCTCATGCGTTTCGTCGCGGCTTGGCGAGGTGTGACGTCAGACAGTCTGGTCCTGGGATGGTTATCCCAGGGTTACATGCCGGAGTGGTGGGACTTTCCGCCACAAAATCTGTCTTTGGCACCTGTCTGGACACCCGTACCAAGGGAGCCAGACAAGTTAGAAGCCGTTCAAAAGGAAGTGTCGGGTTTGCTTCTGAAGGGAGCAATAAAACCAGCAAACCGGAACACTCCAGGCTTCTATTCAAACATGTTCCTTGTCCCCAAGAGCACAGGGGGATGGAGACCCATACTCAATCTCAGGCCATTAAATTGGTTTATCCATACGCCTCGGTTCCAGATGGAAACGCCGAGGTCGGTAATGGCGGGATTGAGGAAAGGAATGTGGTGTGTATCGATCGATCTGAAAGATGCATATTTCCACATTCCGATGAATCGGAGTTGGCACAGGTTTCTGAGATTTGCGTTTCAGAATCAAGTATGGGAGTTTACAGTTCTCCCGTTTGGCCTGTCGACAGCTCCGAGGGTTTTCACAAGAGTGGTCCTTGCGGTGACAGCGTTTCTCAGAAAAGAGAACGTGGCGCTACACACCTACATAGACGACTGGCTGCTCAAGGCAGACTCGGCAGCCAGGTTGAACGTGGATACTGCTCTGACTCTGATGTTACTTTCAGATCTAGGCTGGATAGTCAACGAGGAGAAATCCGAGTTGACGCCCACTCAACATTTCGTTTATTTGGGGATGCGATTCGACCTCGAGGAGGGCAGGGTTTACCCATCAGAGCCCAGAGTGGTGTCTCTGTTAGCCATCCTCAGGAGTTTTCGAGTGGGAAACCACTTTCAGGCGAGGCGGTTCCTTCAGATGCTGGTCACGATGGTCTCCATGGAGCAGGTTATCCCGTACGCTGCTCTAATGCGAAGACCTATCCAGTTGTATCTGATGTCTCTGTGGAAACAGAGAACAGAACCCCTGTCGAAACTGGTGCCAGTTTTGGAGCCGATAATATTGCATCTTCTATGGTGGAAACAGCGTCAGAATCTCCTAATAGGGGTTTCGCTGCACCTACCCCACCCCCAGCTGTCCGTTTACACGGATGCATCGCTGGAGGGGTGGGGTGCCTGCCTGGGAGAACACCAGGTCTCGGGCACATGGACTCTCCCGGAGAGTCAGCTGCATATCAATCTGTTGGAAATGATGGCAGTGGAACTGGCGTTGGAAGAGTTCCTTCCGATGATCAGGGGCAAGGTGATATTGATACGGTCGGACAATTCGACAGTAGTATCATATTTAAATCGCCAAGGCGGGACCAGGTCGCCCACCCTGTGCATCAGGGTGTGGCACTTGATTCAATGGTGCAGGAATTACTCGGTTGTTTTGAAAGCAGCTCATATTCCTGGCCGATTGAACATTCTGGCGGATGCTTTGTCTCGCAGACAGAGAATCTTGCCAACAGAATGGTCCCTCAACCCTCCAGTTCTACGACGGATCTTCGAGCATTGGGGCAAACCCAACGTGGACTTGTTCGCCACAAAGGGAAATGCTCAAATCATGACATATGTCTCGCCGATTCCAGATCCAAATGCCGTCGATACAGACGCTCTGGCGATAAGCTGGAGAGGGATGCACGCTTACGCGTACCCACCCACCATTCTTCTACCGAAGATATTGGTGAAGATCAGGGAGGAACCGTGTCTGGTCCTGCTAATAGCGCCGTATTGGCCGAGCAGGGCGTGGTTCACGGATCTTCTAGATCTGCTGGTGGAAAATCCTGTGCAGTTGCCCGAGATTCCGAACATAATCTCCCAGGCCAAGGGACGCTTCCTACACGAGCGTCCCGAAATGTTCAAATTGACTGCGTGGATGTTATCAAACAACGTTCCACGTCGGAAGGCTTTTCTCGATAGGCTGCTGATTTCATCGCGGCTGCGAGAAGGAGGTCAACCTTCAAGTCATATAACAACAAGGTTAACGGATTTGCAGACTGGTGTGAAGAAAAGGGTATTGATACCTTTCAATCCACTATCAGCAAATAGCAGACTTTCTCTGTGAGCTGTTCTTTTGAGGACTAGCTCCCGTCACAGTTGCTGGATACAAGTCAGCTTTGGCATCAGTTATCCCTTGTCTAGCCAACAGGGATAGTCCAGAGGTGGCCCAGTTAAATGTGATGTTGAAGGGAATGAGCAATCTCCGACCGAGACAACCGGTAGTCATTCCAACCTGGAGTCTATCTTTAGTGCTTAATGTACTGACCAAGCACTCTTTCGAACTCTTGGGTTTGCATTTGACTCTAAAGGCAGTCTTTCTATTGGCAGCTTCCTCAGCAAGAAGGCGCAGTGAGATACATGCGCTTTCAGCAGAGGGACCGATTTATTGTCGAGAGAGAGAGAGAGAGAGAGAGGGTCTGCGTCTACTGCCAAGAGCAGAGTTTATGTCAAAGAATCAATCTTTGAAATTTCCCGGCAAACCGATTATTATACCGAAACTAACTAGGTTTGATCGTGATGCCAGTGTCTGGTGCCCAGTCCGTGATTTGATTACGGTCGAATGATAGACATTTATGGATCTGCCATAAAAAGCCTTATGGCGCCGCATTCATGGATTCTATCTCTTGTTGGGTGGTGGAATGCATCCAAACTACCCACGAGGTTGCGACTGGGTACCAGGTGAAATGCGCAAGGGAACACAATGTCGGAGGAATAGCCGCCTCGACCGCCCTTTACAATGGTGTTCCGTTTGAGGACATCATGGCCGTTGCACAATGGCACTGTGAGCACTGATCTGCTCCCTTTTATGGTACTTGAAAAAGCAAAATTTAAGGAACAGACATGGTCCGGCGAGTAGATTACAACCAAATTGTGTCACGGATAGTCGAACAAGTGCTTGGTTGAAGGCTACACGTCTGAAATCCAATAATCATAAGGTAATTCAAGTTTGAGAGGTTTTTTGTATTACGTTTATATATCATGATCATTCATATTATATATTCATGCTCATTCCCAGGCTAATATATGCAAAGAGCAGTTAGCCCTCTTAGCATATTCGCGTTTCAGGCGAGATGCATGTTTGTGAGTTCTCTCCCTTTTTCTTTGGAGAAAAAAAGGGGGGGGGGTGTTGTTTGCGGTGATGCGAATGTGATTCGGTCCCTAAACTTGATGGTCCTTTTAGGTCTCCGTATGTCAAGTTTAAGTCTAAGATCTTTCTCCAGGGGCAAAAGAAGCAATTGATGACTTAGCCCCTTCTCACCAGGTTACTGTTTAAATCTGGTGTTATCAGAAGTAATAGAATGGTGAGTATTGATCGAAGGAGAATGAAGGAGATTTCAATTTCCCTTTCTCCGAGATCTAACAATACTCACCATTCTATTACAGACCCTACCTCCCAGCCCCACGGAGGCAAGCCATAGGTATTCTCTTGTTTGGTAGCTATGCAAACAATATGAGGCTCACTGGCAGATGGGTACCCATTTGTTGGGAACCAGGTACCCGGTTCCAAGAGCCGGTAAAGCTTACTAAGTCTAGATTCTTAGAGCCAGCTATCAGGTTAGCTTGTTATCAGAAGTAATAGAATGGTGAGTATTGTTAGATCTCGGAGAAAGGGAAATTGAAATTTCCTGCATTCTCCTTCGATCAATACTCACCATTCTGTTATTTTTGGTCGACTATTGTTAAAGGGTTAGCAATAATTGATCTCTGAGATTAGATATAACGGTCAATATTTTGTATAAATTTGTGGAAGTAAATACGTGTAAATAACCCTTTAATGACTAAATTCTTTCAAAAATTCAAAATATTTCTTTATTGAATGTCCATTTTCAGGCCAAGAGAAAACTATTTTTGAAAATTCATCACTGGAATGACTGGCTCCATGGACTAGGTGTATTCTCTTGGCCTGCAAATGGGCATGCCTTAAGACCACTGCTTTGGCCGGATTCATCAAGAAAGGGTTAATAAATTTATTGCTCATTTAACCTATAGAACTATAAAATATAAATTATATTCAGATAATAGGGTCTCCTTAAAATCACATCTCGATCTTTATCATTATAAGGTACATATAGTAGCGAATTAAGTAGATCTATACATTACCATAATTTTAGTGTGACCAATGAATTACTGATTTTAACCCCTTTCATCCTGAAGACCAAATTATACTTGATTTAACCCTTTGGTGGTGAAGCCAACTAAAACTGACCTTTGCCCTGGTTTCCAAAAATGTCTATTCGCAGTCCAGAAGATAATTTTTTTAATATTTTCACCGGAATCCAGTGCTCTCTAAATCTGAGTCATGCAGTCATTCTAGTGGTTAATTTTCAGAAAGTCCTCTGCCGCAAATGGACATTAACTAAGCTAATTTAAAAAAAATATTCTTATACACTCTTGACCAGTATGGGTGATGGATTAATGAAGAGTCATCCTGGATATTTAAAAAATAATTCGAATGAATATCATTGAGTTGTCACATGCAGCAAAAAGTTGAAGTCAGATTGTTTTCAAAATAACCAGAAGTATAATTGTTTATAACTTTATTGTGGATATACTCGAGTCGTGTATAGCATTAAGACAGATTTTCTTTAACCCATTTAGGCTTTAACCCTTTAATAGTCAATCTGGCCAAAACAATTTTAGAAAATTTACCACTGGAATGCCTGGCTCGATAACCGAGCCAGTCATTCCAGGGGTAAATTTTCTAAAATAGTCCTCTCCTGGCCTGCAAATGGACATTCAATAACCAAATATTTGGATTTACTTGACCAAATTTGATCGGTAAATGGTTAAGACTCGAGCCGGACCAAAAAACCAGCTTCTGGAGATGATCCCTCCAGTAGAATTATTCAAAAGTGTCTTAACCCTATAAACATTAAGACGACCAAAACGGCTTCCACAGTGGTCTGGGAAGATGTCCATTCACAGACCAAGAGAAGACTATTTTTGAAAAGATTATCGTGCCAGTCATTCCATTGGTAAATTTTCAAAAATAGTTTTTATTAGTAGATGCAAATGGGCATTTTCAATGAGAAAATTTAAATAATTTTGAACAAATTTGAGGATTCAAATGGTTAACCCGAGGTCTTTAATAGACTCTGCAGTCAGTATATGTCAATCTAGTTATATTTGACTAGGATTAACCTTGTTTATTCGTGAATTGAATTCGTGTTTGTTCAAACCAGCGTTTCTACAGGTTTGTTTAACTTTCTATTTTCCCTGGATAGATCAAAGAGCGTGGGCAGGTCTTACCCATAAAATGAGATTTCAGCAGGTTATTGTGCACCTGTACCTATTAGTGTATTGTATTAGTGATGGACAGTTATCTTCATTTTGTGAATATTACAGGACATCTCAGAAATAACTTAATATATTTCCAAAACAAAAACATGTTAGTTGGAATAATTTTGAAACAGGATGTGGTGTAAGACATGGTTTGTTGCATATTTTGAACATAATTGGTTTGCAATGTCTTCCAATCCATTTATGTTAAAAATATTCAACAGTATATTTTACTTTGTTTTCGAAGCATGAAACATTTAAAGTTGTTTCTATGCTGTTCTGTAGGTGTACATGTATGCGATGGCTGTTTAGTTTCACTTTTTTCAAATTTTCGTGTTGTGAATATTATAGTGATAAATAATTAGATTTGGCTGGTTATAATAATAAGGCACGTATGACCAACTCTTATAAGATGGGAGATATAAATCCTCTATTCTTACATACCCAGGTAATCCAAAAGATGGGTTGGTATCCGGGAATAAAATATTGCAGGTACAAGTTGTTTTTGTCGTATGGTGTGGGTGGTGGAGGGTCTTTATTTTAAACAGTCGGAGTCCGTTTCCTGCCAGTTTTGAATTGGCTAGCTCTGTTTGCATTAGTGATGAATGGCACTGGAAAGGGTGAGCCATATTTAAATTTAAAATCTTCCAGACAGCGGCCAACTTAGTTAATGATCATAACTTACATGTATACTATATTAAATGCACATGTTTAAATTTAACTGGACACTGACTGCTGCAAGGCATCAGACAATAATCTCAACAGGCAATAACTCTGCATCAGCTCAATGGTTTGAAAACTGACTTACATCATAACCATCGACAACTTTCAGTCAAATTGTTTTCAAAATATTCAGCTGATCCAGAGCTAAACCCCATGGAAAAGGTAGTCTGCAGCAATTCACCTGACAGACCATTTAAGTGTAAAACTGATTAAAGTTACACATCCATGCAATGTTATTTTCATTTCTTGGTTTTAATGGTCAAGATTGGTCAATGTCAATAAAATTCATATTTCTGTTGTTACGGAAATTTATTTCCATTTGCAAGCTATGATGGCAAGGGAAGAATTTTTCAGAAAATTGACCACTGGAATGACTCTTCCGTTATCGCGCTCCGCTATCGAGCCACTTATTCCAGCAGTAAATCTTATATAATTTAATAAGCCATGTCCACATTTCTTCAGAAAGATCAGATTATTTTTCTACTGTCTGCTTCTTTTACCATTAATAATATATATATATGTCAACTCTTTTTGCGTGTTTATCTGTTTTGGGTCCGTTGGGGTGGCAGCAACCAGGCTAACTAATGTCTGCTGGCATTTCTCTTGTCTCATTAGAGCAATTCATGATATTTATTTCTGAAAATACTGTTGCTTAATCTTATAGGTGTTGCTAACGATATTGTTTGTCACTTTGATGCATTGTTCCTTCACGACTTCTTGAATAATTCAGTTTAAGACTTGTTAAGTCGGGCGCAAAGCTTATACATGTAAATATTGTTTTATTATGAATTTAATTTTAAACGCATCTGCAACCCTTTGAATTCATGATCACGTTCTGTAAAATGAAAATGAAAATTTATGCTCACTAAATGTCCATTTGCAGGCTAAGAGAAAAATATTTTTTGAAAATTTACCACTGCAATGACTGGCTCGTTAACGAGCCAGTCATTGCAGTGATAAATTTTCTAAAATAGCCTTCTCTAAGGCCTGCAAATGGACATTTCAGGATACTGCAGAGGGTGATTTTCAATGACTTGATCATTACAAGGGTTCTTAGTATGTGATTATGAATATTAGATGTTTACTAATGTTTATAATCTCAGTAGATTTCTATGTGGATTATTGATATATATTGATATATATATATTATGCTAGGTGACACTGTAAGTATATATTATCATTATTATGATCATTTCTCAAGTGGATAGGCATACATGTATACAATGTATTATGTTCTGCAGCAGTATAAGTAGGCCCTATATATAATCACTATAAAGCTCAAGTGGATAATGATAATTGTATCAGGCATTTGGTAGGATAGATACTTGAAAGTCCTTCAATTCACAAATTATTAGCTCACCTGGCCTGAAAGGCCAAATGAGCTTATGTCGTGGCAACCGTCCGTCGTGTGTCTGTCATCCATCCGTCCAACCTTTCCTTTAAAACAACTTCTTCTCAAGAACCGCTGGGATGATTTCAATTATATTTGGCAGGAAGCATCCTTAGGGCATAGGGATCCAAGTTTGTTCAAACGAAGCCGATTGGCCGGTGGCCATCTTTGATTTTGGCCGATTTTTAGAAATGTCTTTAAAAATCTTCTCCGAAACTGCTTGAGGGATTGATGGAAACCTCATGAAATATGATCCAAGGCAAGAGCTCAACCAACTTTGTTCATGGAAACTTGATTGGACAAATGGTTCAGCGGCCATCTTGGATGACCTAGCTTTCGCAAAAACGACTTCTTCCCCAGAACCGCTGAAGCGATCAGGCGGAAATTTGTGATATATGATTAGGGACCAAGGGCCATTAATGTTTATTCAAGAGAAGGTAATCCATTAAAAAAACATGGCCGCCGTGGTCCAATCAAAATATAGCATGTTTGGTAGCCATATTGGATTTTTTCATTTGATAGACTGAGGCTGATATGGTTTTTATATAGGTTTTTGGGTATTCTGATTTGCAATTTTCAAAATTGTCGGATAAATAGTTTGGGGGTGGGGGGGGGGGTGGTCATCTTGGATCATTTTCCCGCCAAAAGCTTCCGTACTAAAGCGATAGGAAATTTAAAATGCCTTCTCGAGAACTAATGGGCCGATTTCAATTATATTTGGCAGGAAGCATCCTTAGGGCATAGAGATTCCATTTTGTTCAAACGAAGCCGATCGGCCAATTTGGCCTGTGGCCATCTTGGATTTCGGCTGATTTTTTTTAGAAATGTCTTTAAAAATCTTCTCCAAAACCATTTGAGGGATCAGTTCAGACCTCATGAAATATGATCTATGGTAAGAGCTGACCCAAGTTTGTTCAAGGGAACTTGATTGACTAAATGGTTCAGCGGCCATCTTGGATGACCTCGTTTTCGCAAAAATGACTTCTTCCCCAGAAGAGCAGAAGCGATCAGGCTGAAATTTGTGATATATGATTATGGACTAAGGGCCATTAAAGTTTGTTCAAGAGAAGTTGATCCGTCAAAAAACTGGCTGCTTTAAAATGTCTAAAAATCTTCTCGAAAACCGCTTTTGGGGATCAATTCAAAACGCATGAAATATCATCTAGGACAAGAGCTGCACCAGGTTTGTTTCAAGGGAACTTGATTGGTCGAATGGTTTGGTGGCCATCTTGTGTAACCTAATTTTTGCCAAAATGACTCCAGAACCACTGAGCGGATTGGGCCGAAATTTGGGAGATGTGATTAGGCACTGAGTGCCATTAACGTTTTTTTCAAGGGAAGGCGCTACATCAGAAACATGACTGCAGTGGACAAATCAAAATGTAGCATGTTTGGCGGCAATATTGGACTTGCAAAAATGTTCACAAACTCATTTAGAAGATTACTCCTAAACCACCCACCAACAATTGTGACAAAAATGCATAATGCTCCAGGTGAGCGACACAGGCCCCTTGGGCCTCTTGTTGCTTTAAGTCTAACAATGTCGTTATCTAATTCATATGAACCATTTAGGAAATAGGAGTATTCGCTTCAATGGGATATCAAAGTTGACCACATCCCATTAGTTTACACATCTGTAACGTGGCCAATGTCTCCCATGTGCTTGCATTTCAGTGAAATCTTTTTGTTTGCTAGCATTATCTCCCATGAAAACCCCTCACCCCAGAATAGATCTGCCTTTGGGTCAAAAAGATATGCACAAAGCCTAAAAAAGATGCTCCTTGTTGAGCAGTTTCTAAGCTATGCTATTCTATTTCGAACACTGTTTTTAAAATGTGGGCAATATACTTTGCGTGATACGCTTATGGTGTAATATATGCCTATGCCATTGCCCTTTGTGTAATTATGTCACAGATCAAAAGCTAGTTTTATTTTCGCGAGTCACCTCCAAACATGTCTAGCAAATCAGCGCTCTGGAAATTAAAATGTACTGTCTGAATGTTCGATTTGGAGATGGTTCCACTCTACTTCATCTAGGTTAAATTTCTATGTAAGAATTGAATCGGGTCTAAGAAATATGTTTGGTGTAGAGACGTTTTGGTTTATAGAGAGGGTGGGAGGGGGAGGGGCTCATATATTAAATATAGAGTAAGATAAACATCCTAACGTAAGACTCTGTAAGCATCCACCTTTTCTATTAGCTCAGCATTCAATGTATAACGGTTATACATTGTGCAAAATGTGAATGGTTAATGTTAATATTTGCTTAATCCTTTAATGGTCTGAAAGCCGGGCAAAACCGCCCTCTGCAGTGGTCCTGGAAAATGTCCATTTTGCAGGCCAAGAGAAGACCATCTTTGAAAAGTTACTACCAGAATTCCAGTGGTAAATTTTCAAAAATTGTCTTCTGTTGGCCTGCAAAATGGACATTTTCTAAGAGAAATTTGAAATTTTCTTTACCAAATTTGACTATGAAAGGTTTAAATGAAGATGAGTATGAAAGGGTTATATGAAGGATAAACTCCAATCGTATTATCTTCAGTCAGAAATGTGTTAGAAGTGGGATACATATGCAACCTCGGCTTAGACGTTTGCAAATAACCCTCATATTTGTTCAAGAAAGTTTAAATTTTCTCATAGAAAATGTCCATTGGCTGACCAAGAGATTATTTTCTAAAAATTATTACTTGAATGACTTGGTTATCGAGCCAGTAATTCCAGTTATAAATTTTCAAAAATAGTTTTCTTGGTCTACAAATCAAATGGGCATTTCTCAAGACGTTAGAAGACGTTTTTTGACCGGCTTGTGTGTTAAGGGGTTAATGCAGCAATGATTCTCAGTCAAATTGTTTATCAAATAATCAACATGTTTTAAGTTTTAACCATAAGGAATAGCATAGATTGAATTTAATATGTAGCCTTGCAGGCGTAATCTGGGTTAATATTTTCGGTGTTTGCATGCACTTACAATGATTTATCTATCTATATAATTATTACACGCCCAGTCAGTCAATATGTAATTCTGTTGTGCAACCCTGTACCTGACTTTAAATGACAACTTGTGTACACACAGGTTTATATGACATGTTTATTATCAATCAGTAAATATGCACTGACAATTATGCTTTTGATGTTTGAAAAGAAATCAAATGTACTCTAACTGGACAGCTTTAATATTATACACCAGCACATCATATGCAATATAAATATATATATAACGTGGACAGCCACGACTCTCGATTTGTATACTTGAGGCTTGTTCTGAAGGTTTAGGACGAAAGTCGGATCAGCCGACTTTTATCCTAAACCTTCAGGACAAGCGTCAGGTATACAAATCCAGGAGTCGTGGCTTTCCACTTTATAAATAAATATTTCTCAGGCAAAAATATGGCTCTAGCCTACCAAAAGGATCTCCAACTGGAGCCAGTACTGTCTTCAATCTCCAAATTCACACTACCTACAGAGGTAGCATAGCGATAACCGCTCCAATGCTCTACACAGCCAAAATCACTGGCAACTACAAAACACAAAGCATTGTGTTCTTCATCTGCTGCCTAAACCATGATTGGATCTGAAACTGTACCCACCTATTTTCGGGCATAATGGCGCCTGACTGTGTGGGTGTGTATGCCTATGCATAACCATAAGCACGCCTAAGTGCATTGTGTGTGGGTGTGGATACTTAGGCCTCCACCGCCATTGGCAATCTATAGGTGAAACTAGGTAGGACTGTGTCCACCTATGCATGGGCATAATGGTACATGGATGTGTGGACGCGCACACATATGCACATCACCATAAGCATACCTAAGTGTATCTTGTTTGAGTGTGTACGCGAGTCCCCACCGCCATAAGCAGTATATAGATGAACCCAAGCGTGAATTCAAAATTAGAATACAGGAGCACTTCAGGGATATAGAACAATGGAAAGACTCATCAGTAGCCTGCCAATTTAACTTTCCTATTATATATATATATATGTCTTTGTGAAAAATGTGATGGATTGCTGTGCGAGTGGCAGCTAAAAATTATATCTTTTATCAATTAATTGCTTGCAACAAGAGATTCGTCGAAATTCAATTAAACAGTTTTTATATCCAGAACGGATCTATAAAGCGTGGTCATGTTCTTGTTCTTGGTCTTCTTGCCGTTGTTGAGTATGCAGTCTTTTGTTTCTTTTTATTACTCCTCATGCAGTTTTCATCCAATCTCGTTGAAACTTGCACACACTGATTTTAGCAATAATTCCTGACATCACTCATCAGTATGGAGCCGGATTTTCGATTCACTGCCCTGCTGGGTTTTAGTAGACGTCCCACCCTTAAATATTAAAATCACTACTTCTACATTAACCCTTTAACACTCATATCAGCCAAAAACAGCTTCTACAGTCGTCTTAAACAAATGTCCATATGTCGATAATTGAGCCAGTCATTCCATTGGTAAATTAAAAAAAATAGTCTTGTCTCGGTCTGAAAATAAACATTTTCTATGCGAAAATTGAAAGAAAAAAAAAAGGGCTAATGTTACATGTAAGCTGATAAGAGTTAAGGAGCATATTCTAGGGGTAGCTGGCAACATCATTGCCGAGCTCAATTTTCAATTCATTACCCTGGTGGGTTTTATACCACATGCAACACCCGTAAATTTTAAAATCGCTCCTCTTCCGTTATTAATGAGGGGATCTTGGTATAACTTGAGACGGATATTCTATGGGTAATTCTTGACATCATTCCGCAGCCAGATTTTAGATTTGCTGCCTTGCTGGGTTTTAGTAGGGCGCTCCAGTCGCCACCCTTAAATAAATGTACTAAAATCGCAACTCTTATTAGTGAATGGATCTTGATAAAACTTTGAGAGGGATATTCTTTGGGTAACTCTTTACTTCCTTACAGAGTCAGATTTTCGATTCACTATCCTGCTAGGTTTTAGTAGGGGACCCGCCATTAAATTTTATAATCGCCATCCCTACATTACTGATGAAGAGATCTCGATAAAATTTCAAAATGGTATTGTTTGGGTCACTCTCTAGTCTCTACATCGATAATCAAACTGGTCATTCCAACGGTAGATTGTCAAAAATATTTTCTAGAAAATGTCCATTTGCAAAACCATGAGAAGACTATTTTTGAAAATTTAACGCTGGAGTGATTGGCTCGCTAACCCAACCAGTCATTCCAGTGGTAAATTTTCAAAAATAATCTGTCTGCCAATGTACATTCTCTTTGAGACTGCATGCAGAAATCGTTTCTAGTGAGCTTGAGCATTAACTGGTTAGGGTATTTAAGCCATCAGGAAGCATAGTATTAGCATTAGCTCAAAAGTCACACATCTGATGCATTTAGAAAATGAGTATTTTTGAAAATCAAACACTATGATGACTGGCTCAGCTATTGAGCCAGTAATTTCAGTGGTTAAATTTAAAAGATAGTCTTCTCTAGCGGTCTGCAAATGGGCATTTATAAAGATGACTTCAAAAGCCGTATTTGACTGGCTTCACAGACAAATCCTATTAAAGTATATTCTTTACAATGTAGAACTTAATCTGTTGAAAATTTGGAAATTAATTTGCCTAGAAAATGTTGCTGCCATGGCAGCAACGGTTTCCAGTCAAATTAATTTCAAAATATTCAAGTTTTCCTTCTATGGTTGCATTGAAAATGAGATATAGGGAATTCATCAGTGAAAGGGTTAACCCATTCATGCCTTAATCCATTACGACTTATATCAGCCAAAAACGGCTTCTGCAGTGGTCTTGAGAAATGTAATTTGCAGACCAAGAGACTATTTTTGAAAATTTAGCACTGGAATGACTGGCTCGATAACCAAGCCAGTCATTCCAGTGGTAGATTTTCAAAAATAGTCTTCTCTTGGTCGGCAAATGGACATTTTATATGAAAAAATTAAGATTTTCTTGAACAAATTCAAGGGTTAAATACCAACATATAAACGACAAAGTGACTATTACTTCTCATGATGGCTCACATTCCTAGAAACAATTTCTAGCCATATTTCTCATAATGGCTGCTGCTTTGAAGCAAAGATTCTGTAATAATGACGTCAGAATAAATACCTGGCGTGTCTGAGCTGTGAAAACAGAGACTTTGCTGATAGATATAGCTTACCCGTAAAATGCATTATTGACACCTGTTTTGTCTGCTAGTAAATTCCTATTATTATCTGTACCTCTGAACACTGCTGCAACATAATGTGAAACAAACTGTTCCCAAATAACTTAACCATTTAATTGTCAAGATACTGATAGTAAATGTAATTGCTTATCTGTATGTGTGTGTGAGCGTGTATATGATTACTGTATTCTGCCGCTGTAGTAGTCGAAACATTCTACAGCTCCAATCAGACCTTCTTCACTTTTGACCACTGTCTTATCCTCAGCCAAAATCTTTAGCTTCCTCACAGCCATTCTTGATCTGAGCTGTACTGAGTCCTGCTTTCTTGAGGTCACCTCTCAGCACGCTTAGCAGATGTATGCAATGATGTCCCTCCTGGCTCTATGTTTGCTGTCTCCCAGTAGCATAGCCGAACAATAACAGCATCTGCTGTAATCTTGAGGAATGTCCATTTACCGGTCACAGGAAGACTATTTTTGGAAAATTTACAACTGAAATACCTGGCTCGATAACCTAGCCAGTCATTCCAGCAGTAAATTTTCAAAAATACATTGTAAAAATTGGCCTGCAACTGACATTCAATAAGCACATATTTTGATTTTCTTACCCAAATTTGACCATTAAACATGTTAAAGGGTTTTCTTAGCAAAGCTTGACAGTTTACAGGTCAAAGGCAAACTAATGAAGCGAAAAATGTCTCTTTAATGCATACTTTACCAGGTGGTGCACACAGAACCTGATTTGCATAATTAATCTATGTCTAACATTAACAGGGTCACCTCGGCTAATTAGTATTACATTGTGCCTTATTAGATAAACTGTTAACCATTTAATTGTCAAGATTTATCGAGAAAATCTAAATATCAATGCGGGCCAATAGAAGACTATTACTGAAAATTTACCACTAATAAATTTGTACTCGTAATAACAGCCAGTCTGATTCCAATGGTATATTCTCAAATATGCTCCTCTTGGCATGTAAAATTCCTCAGGGTCACAGCAAAAGCTGTTTGCCCTGATTGGTCATTAAACGGTTAATATTTGAAAGAATATAAATAAGCTTATTGAGATTTAATTAACTTAGGAGAATTAATTAATATTTATGGTCCACTGGGATAATCATGTGGGCACTTTCATTGCGTGGCCACTCGGCCACGCATATATGTGCTTGTGTCTACAATTGCCCATAGGCGCGGCCATTTTGCGCAAGGGATTGTGGTCTCCAACCGCTAACTAGAGAGAGATTTCGCGCGTCTATTTTTAGATAGTAACCATGGATTTCGGATATATATTGGCTAGATCGCTCATTCGCATACGCTCACTATGGGGGCTGACTGACTGCCATCTGACGCAGATGATTAGCTGTGTATATAGCCTTCAAAAGTAAGTAAATCTTTTATTGGTAATTGGAATAGAAATTGTGCTTAAATAGCATGCAAAATACGGAACTACAAAACTACGGTAAAAAAAGAAATTGGGGAAATACGATAATACGGAGAGGCGATAGGAATTACAGAAATGTGTTAAAACCTAACTCATACATTGCTGAAATTCCACATATTTCTGTACATATATGATATGATAACTTCTATTCATTTTGGAAACTGCTGCCGTAAGCCGTTCATGCACACGTGTAGACAACTTTCAGCATTATTGCTAACATAATGTACACACATCTTTCTTGTACTGCCCGTGAAACAACCATAGGCAGCAACAGCACCCAGTTAAATTAGTTTCAAAATATTCAAAGGGTTACCTGTATAGATTTCAGGAAATTGATAGTTATGGCATCCAGGGATTGATCGATCCCAACACTGCGAAGTGTGGGTGGAGCTTAGCTAGAGGTGGTGGGGCATAGCTAAAACTGGAAAGTTCCATTGCCTATAGGCGCTGCCATTTTGCACAAGGGATTGTGAGCAATGTCAAGTTGCATGCCAGGAGAGGACAGTTTTTGATAATTTACCACTGGAATGACGCTCGAGACCGTCATTCCAGATTCCAGTGGCAAATCTGCAAAAACAGCCTTCTCTTGGCCTGCAAATGAACATTCAATATCTAAATATTTTAACAATCTGTCTTGTAGGGCGTCGAGGAAATGATTTTAATATCGTGGACACATTTTACTAGTCACGATATGTGTGGTAAATTTTCAAAGTAAAACATGTATAATAATATTGTAGAGCATGAAAAATTATACAAAATTCGCTAAAAATAATGTATGTATGACTTTCATTAGTAATTTATTGTCTTTAATCCTTCACTGGGAAAAGAGCTATGCATGCAATTATTTAGCACTATGGATAGATAACTGATGTTCTGAATTTCCAGTCAAAACGGCTGTCAATAACATTGTAGCGGGTGGTTTAGATACAGAAATCAACAGAAAGGGTATGAATGTGCTAAGTTAGTAATGCCTGCAATGTGTTCGGTTAAAAAATTCCACCCATATGGTTAGATATGTATTTAAATATGCTAATGAAGTATTGAGTTAAAAAATGTTTTCCATGAAGTAATCTAATTCGTTGTACACAATTTCATACTGAAAATTAGCTGAAATTTTAGCCAATTCACATTCTTCACTGCCCTATTGTCTGTAGGTTATGCTCGGCCCCAGATTTTCATCCACATGGACTTGAGTTTGATTATGCTAGCTATATAAAAAGATTTCTAGATGACGTAATTTCATAGTATGCAAATCCATACTGAAAGCTTGTGAAAATTGTATCTGATTCATGCTTTTCAGTGCCATACTGTCTGTAATATATTCGGCCCCAGTATTTCAGATACATAATATTGCCAATTCAAAAGAAATTCTACAGCGAAGTAATTTGTCAGATCCACGGTTTTCAGTATGCTACTGTCTGCAATAGATTCTGTCCCAGAATTCCACTGCTGTGTTTAGATAGGTATATGAATGCGTTTTTAAAATGTCGAGTTTAAAAATAGTCTACCATAAAGTAATCTCGCAATATGTAATTTAGTTGTGTCAAACAGTTATCAGATGCCAATAATTTGCTATTTTAAGGACCAATATCTGCATAATCTGTTTTCACTCTGCTTTCAAACATATTTACATATAGAACTCTTTATAGTATTGTACAGAATATTGCACGATTCTACCACCAAGTAATTTCATAGTATGTAGTTATATAATCGACATATGCCGCGATTGTAAGATAGTTGGTTCACATTCATCACGTTCACCACATTCCGATAGCTGTTGATATGTCCTGGCATATTGTATGTAATAGCTTCGACCTCAAAATGACAGCCATATGTTTACATATGTATATGAATACGTTAATGAAGTATTGAGTTTAAAAGATTTATACCATGAAGTAATTTCGTAGTACACAATTTAATCTAAAAGCTCCGAATGCAGCTCTAGACAAATTCGATGCCTGCCACCGCAAACACCTATGCACCATCACTGGACACCGATCGCCAGACAGCATAATTTCCACAGATGCACTATGCAAGATGTGGAATATGTCACCGCTGTCTGTAAAAGTCAGCCAGCAAAGACGGTCCATGTTTGGCCATGTGCTAAGGATGCCAAAAGAGACACGTGCACAGAGAGCTTTCGAATTCTCCCTACTCGGAGCCAGCAAATACAAAGCCAGATGATGTCACTGCCTAAATCTGCTAAGCGTGCTACGAGGTGACCTCAAGAAAGCAGGACTTGGTACACCCAAGTCAAAAATGGACTTGAGGAAGCTGAGGACAAGACACTTTGGGCAAAAGCGAAGAACTGATTGCAGCTGTAGGATGTTTCTGCTACTACAGCCACAGAATACAGTAATCATACATAATAGATTGTGTGTGAAATCACACTGATCTGTGCTGTACCCAAAATATTAATATATTTGTATATTGCATTACAAATAGATGTGCGGAAAGCCACCATGGTCTATATTGTACCAATAGTATTCTATTACAAGTCAATTATGTGTGGAATCCCATCAGTCTATATTATACCACATACAATGCTACAGGTATATATTATCACTATTAGGCAGTGGGCCGAACAACACCAGTCTCTTCGTTTGACCAGACTAAAATTACCCTAACTTGCACTACATACACTATGAAAAATTATGACTGTATATAATACGACCCATCTCTTTGCTTTTTGGAATCGCTGTGACCCATCTGTTTAAAAAGCAATCTAACTAAAAAGTATAATTCAGCCAAAATTTCCTCTCAGCTGTAAACAATATGGTATCATATCATTGCTAGCTATATTCATAATTAAGTCAAATTCTACAATGAAATAGTGCCATAGTCTGCAATTCCATACCAAAAATTGGCTTCAATTTTGACAGATCAGTGATTTTCAGTACCATACTGACTGCAATAGTTTAGGCCCCCTATTCGGTTCTAAATTCATACATATGGTCAGATCGGTATATGAATACGCTAATGAAGTATCAAGCTTAAAAATGTCTACCATGAAGTAATTTCGTAGAACACAATTCCATGGCAAAAATTTGCACAAGTTTTGGCAGATCCACAGTTTTCGGTAGCCTACTGTCTGTAATAGGTTCATCCCCAAAATGTCAGATAGATATAAGAATAAGCTGTAATAAGAATCTCTGTACTCGGTTTATAACCAGGCTTTCGAACATAATACCATCTAGAACTCACTAGATATTGCACGATTCTATTATCAACTATTTCTTGTAGTAATGTGAAAATCTTTATACCGGTATATATTCTATAATTTAGCTCCGGATAGAATCTGAATTATCAAACAAAACCCCCAGAATTTACACATATCGTCAACAAGATGGATGGAACGATGGCCGGACGGCCCCAAAATATAATCTGCTTCTTCCAATAGCTAATCCTATCCAAGGCTGATGTCATTACAGCCATCTTAAAGATATGACACTACCAAGAAACTACCATTATCACGATCGCAATCACCATCAGCACTACATGGCACAGGTAAGAAACTGTAAATGATAGTAAGAACCAATGTAACATTGAATCTTAATATAACAAGATAAACACACTTCTCTCTGCCCTGCAAATATGTTGTCAATTTATCACATTGTCTAATGGCTATGTCTTTATGGTACATTGATTTTAACTTGAATCCCATGTCTTCTTATTGCGTATACTGAGTGTACCAGTTCTACATGTATATTTTATTTTGTGTTCAATGTAGGGGCCCAAGGTCTAGATATAGTCACTGTCTTTGGTGGCAAACCTGTTGTGCTACTGCAAATTGTATATTATATATAAAATGAATATGGAGCTCAACTTGAATTTTAATAATCTCCGGCCATGCTATTTACCATTGATGCCTTGCATCAATATGTGTACTTGTAATATAAAGAGTTGAGTCAAAGTTCTCACAGGGGGTAAAAAATACAGTTTATACAGGGTGTTAAATCCATTTATTTCTGTAAAGAATGGTTTTAATATAAACCAATGGAGGATTCCAGTTTCTAAATCAATCATATGATGTCATAATCAACTACATGTTGTGTAGTCTGTAGGGTGACGTCATAATCAATTACATCATGAATGACTCGATTTAATCCGTCTTAACCCTTTAACCCTCATAAAAATGTCCATTTACAAGCCAAGATAAGACTATTTTTATAAATTTACCACTGGAATGACTGGGTCCGTTATCAAGCCAGTCATTCCAGTGGTAAATTTTCAAAAATAGTTTTCTTTTGGTCAGCAAATGGACATTTCACAAGACTACTGATATGAGTGTTAAAGGGTTTTAACACGCTTAAGTCTGTCAGACTGTACGAATTATATCTCTTTAGTATTTAATAATTATGTTGTTTAATATTTTGAAACTGATTTAACTGGGCGATGATGCTGCACAGCACCCAGGTAAATTAGTTTCAAAATATTTAACGGCTTAACTGTATATTTTTCTGGAAATTAATAGACAGGGAGTTCAGGGATCGATTAATCCCAACATGGGCAAAGTATGAGTAGAGCTTAGCTAAAGATGGGTGGGCCATAGCTAAAACTAGATTCCTCCATTGCAGAATAATGAGTCTGTTACAGGCTTTTGTTATTGGTGTACATACATGTATCTTTAGTCGACTCATCAATTTCTTATGCCATTATGTAATGTTTGTGGAACTTCTTTTTATGAAGGGGATCTTCTTCTGGGTGTTGTTTTTACATTTTCTATTAGTGGTATTGCTTATTTTGTTCCAATTATTGCTTTATAAATCTACCTTTTTTGGGTGCCTGGCAGTAGTCTTTGACTGCGCCTGAGCCCTGTAAGCGCGATACCCCTCTTTTAAGATGAAAAGAACTGTCATAACAGTATTTATTCCTTCGTAAAGCCGATTTTCCATTAACAAAACAAACCTGCCAGCAGGTATAATAATATTTGTATCTCACGTAAACATGGACATACCTGTTACTAAACGTACTCTCTTCACAAATTCCTTACAACGTACAGCGTGATGAGGGGATTGATGAAAAGCATTAATATATGCTGAGAAAACTGTTCTTTACTATGAACAGCCACATCTAGCTGCTAACATCAAAGACTAAACTATATAGTATCAGTCTTGATCTCTAAGCACGCTGACATCGCTCAGGTCAAGAGATTATGATGTTGTATATTTTGAAGTCATTCTGCTGCTGGAAGCTATTGCGATTTTAACCCTTGCATGGGGGAGGGGGAGGAGTTCACCATAACCAGCCTCTGCAGCGGTCTTGAGGAATGTCCATTTGCAGGCTAAGAGGACTATTTTTGAAAATTTACCACTGGAATGACTGGCTCGATAAGCGAGCCAGTCATTCCAGTGGTAAAATTTAAAAAATAGTCTTCTCCCTGTCTGCAAATGGATATTCAATGAGTGATTATTTTAATTTTCTTGAACAAATTTAGCCATTAAATAACAACATCATTCAACAGCAGTGGTTCCAAGATGAATACGGTACAACTCGGAAATAACATGACATGCCTCAAAGATAAAATAAAATGTACTGTTGAATATTGTGGCCTTAGTTCTTTGGAAACTATCCATTGTTGCCTGCCAATGGCTTCCAAATTAAGTCACAAATATTCAACAGAACAAGTCTCACATCATGCTCAAAATTGTACTAACTAACATGTTTGTTTTTGTTTTGGAAACAATTTAAGTTATTTCTGAACTGTACTGTACATACTATGCCATATAATTACTGTACATACTATGCCATATAATTATTTTTAGGAATCGGAGATCTCATTCATGTATGGTTTCTCGTTGTCTACCTGAAATGCCAATCTTTTAGGTCAGTTGGGAATCTAAACAATAAATACATTTGCTTTTTATGCCATTGCAGCTAATCAGCACAGTACGGTTTACAGTTATGAAAGGTACATATTACAAAACACCAATATACATACATTGTACATGTAGCAACATACAGACTTAATCTTAAACTATTCATAAAGGCTATAAGATCAAATACCAGATATTACCATGTCTTAATGTTCTGAAAATAATTACCTAAATATTTTCAACCAACCTGCCTGGAAGCCTTAGCTGGCAGCAGGCAACAATGCCCAATCAAACCACGGACTCCTATCTGGGCCAACAACCCAGATCCCAACACATATACACATGCAATACACAATAATAACTATATGCCCTGGATGTGTACTTATAATATGATTCGAATTGCTGGATCAGACAGGTGTCCCCCCCCCCACCCCCCACAAGGACAAGATGGTGGATGGGGAAATAGATGAAATGATTGATGGATGGGTAGATGTCATGGGTGTGGTCAGGGCTGGTTGGGTGAGGGGGTGTTGTGATGATCGCTGGATTGGTAGGTGGATTAATGAATGCTGATTTCATGTCTTATCTCTTTAAATTATGTATATAAAAAGTTCCATTTTATAATTTGAGT
This sequence comes from Chaetoderma sp. LZ-2023a, assembly GCA_034401795.1. Lineage (NCBI taxonomy): Eukaryota > Metazoa > Mollusca > Caudofoveata > Chaetodermatida > Chaetodermatidae > Chaetoderma > Chaetoderma sp. LZ-2023a. The sequence continues at coordinate 60,175,058 of CM067366.1, read as the reverse complement.
ATATCCATTGTCATAATTGAATGTGTAATGTAAGTTCTATTTCTGGATTAACCCTTTGGCCCTTTCATCGACAAATTCCTAAATAAGTATTATTATTCTCTAAGATATAAAACTTAATCTGTTGAATATTTTGAAATTAATTTGACTGAAATACATAGGCAGTAACAGCTTCCAGTCAAATTAAATTCAAAATATTCAAGTTTTTCTGTAGGTTTCCTTGAAAATGAGATATAGGGAATTTACTGGTGAAAGTGCGAATGCTTAATGCAAGCCAATCTATGATTGTGGCTTGTACAGTTCTTTTGTAAAAAAAAAAAATGTAAATTTGCAGGACAAGAGAAGACTGTTTGAAAACGTAGCACTGCAAGGACTGTCTCCTTAACTGACCCTGAGTCATTCCAGTAGTAAATTTTCAAAAATAGTCTTCTCGGTGAAGCTTTTTTCCAAGCCAACTGCAGAAGTCCTTTTGATGGTGACCATAAGTGTGTTCAGGAGAACAGAACATAAATCTATCTTGATTGATAGCATATGGTTAAATTTGTTATGTTTGTTAATCAAGAGGAATCTGCTCATGTTCAGGAAAATAAACACACTTGACAAATATTTATCAATGTCTTTCAGTCCTGTAGTTAAAGACTAAGAAGGAATTGGAAATAGGTGCTGGATATATTGTGCCTTTCATCACTGTGTACAGGCCAGATCAAACAAATTCTTCAGGATAGAAATAAAATAAATAGTGTGTATTGTTGGATGTTTTGAAACTAGTTTGAATATCCATGCAGTTAAATCAGTTTTAAAATATTCAACAGCTTGTCCATGTATCATTGGTTTGAACATAAAAATGCTTGGTTTTAAGTTGAACTCTTTCTTGGCCAACCTGGCCAAAACAGGCCTCTGCAGAGGTCTTGTGGATCATTCATTTGACGGCCAACAGAGGGCAATTTGTAAAATTTTACCACTGGAATGACTGGTTCGATAACAGCCAGTCATTCCATTGCTAAATTTTCAAAAATAATCATCTCTTACCCGTCAAATGGACATTCAATTTAGCAAATAACCTAAATTAGTTAACAAAATTTGACCATTAAAGTGTTAAAGTGGTAGCAAGGTAGACTTGGGACATTCTAAATTCTCAAAATATCTGGTTTATTTAACCCTTTAGTGGTCAAGCCAATCCACCCAAAGCCTCTTCTACAGTGGTCTTGATGAATGTCCATTTGCAGGATAATTATAGTGGCTTTTGAAAATTTATCACTGAAATGACTGGCTTGATAGCCGAGCCAGCCATTCCAGTGATAAATTTTCAAAAATAGTCCTCTTGACCTGCAAGTAGACATTCAATTTAGAAAAACTTTAGATTTTCTTCAACAGTAAAACGTTATAAGAGCTTAATTGTAAGATTAAAATAATTGAATTGAATATGGTAAAGTAAATCACTGAGGCATTAATCAAATCATGGGTTTAAATATTCAACAATTTGTTTAAATTCAAATTTAATTGCGCATTACTATAGATAAAAATGTCATTAGCATTTACAGTTGAAATTAGTTTTGTTCATACATATTCTCTTCATCAGTAGTGATCATCTTGATACAATTAGTGCAGCTAGCCACAATCAGTTATTACTGTATGCAGTCCATACTTTACCACTTGTTGTAAAAGCTTAGGGGCTTTACCTGTGTGTAGGTATAAGACTAAGGATGTACAGGTGTGCATGTTTAAGCATTAACACCTGCATGTTTGTAATTCCAAGCATGTCTTATTGCCAGTACATAGAATTCTTTGAAGGTAATCTAGGAGGAATGCACGTACCAAACACGGTGCACTAATAGTCCTGCGTGCTACTGATGATGATGCTTTGTACTGCTGATATTTACATAAATCTTAATCTTCAAATATAAATTAACACAATATAACACTCGAATCTGTTCAAAGTTAAATTTTCTCATAGAAAATGCCAATTTGCAGAGCAATAGAAGATTATTTTTTGGAAATTTATGACTGGAATGACTGGCTAGGTTATCAAGCAAGTCATTCCGGTTGTAATTTTTCCAAAATTATCTTCACTTGGCCTCCAAATAAACAATCATCAAGACCACTGCCACGAGAGGCAGGATTTGGTCGACTTGACCATGAAAACATTAAAGACAGTAAAAAATATTGATCTGAGCAAGCTCACTGACTTGATAGCATTCATCATTGGATGTGCACATTTGCTGTGGACTTTTCATCTATTGACCAAATTTGCTTTGAAGATCAAAGAGACTTAATATGTGACATTTTATATATATCGTGAATCATTGATTCGTGTGCTCGGAGTCATGTAAATTTGGCGAATAATAATACATATTTAGCTGTTCATTGCCTATGAATAAAATAATGAGAAGTACTTGAGGAGGATATCATTTTTAATTTGTCATTGCATAAGGCAAGTATTGCTATCTGTAAATTGTATACTTGACATCAAAATTGTTTAAGCGATTAATGCTAAAATATAAACAAAAAATCAACAATTAATTGCAATTTGCAGTGACATAAAAACCTTGCATAGTAGATGATGCTGTCAGTCATGTAGAGCATATTAGCAAATTCTAAGAAAAACTTGGAATATGTACCTGATAAACTATGTCCTACTTAACCCTTTTATCCGTCGAATTTATTCAAGAAAATTTCTATTTTCTCATAGAGAATTTCCATTTGCAGACGAAGAGAAGACTATTTTTGAAAATTTACCACTGGAATGACTGGCTCAGTTAGTGAGCCAGTCATTCCAGTGGCAAAATTTCAAAAATAGTCTTCTATTGATCTGCAAATGGACATTTCCGTATTGTTATTTTATACATGTAAATTTATGATTACTATTCATTAATGTTTAAAAAATTTTATCAAATACTTCAGATTTTAAAAGAATTTTATGAAATAAACAAGTTATGTCCAATTGTTTTCAAAATTTGCAGCACATTTAATACATTATACTGTAGGTGTTGCATCCGTCTTTGGATATTATAAAAATTTAGACAATTATTTATAAATGACAAACACATTATAATATCAGTGAATTAATTCTAACACAGTAATTGTGACAAGTATAGGTAAAAATGTGTAATTTGTAGGTAAAACTCATGGTTTGATCTGTAGTTATGTCCGCTAGTCCGAGACTACCTGATTCTCATTCTTATAGTCCATTGGTCACAAGTCCGGTGGACTAGTGCAAAATTTCGGTCAAAATTATCCGTTAGACTCGCAAAAACGAAATATTCCATGACGTTGAGAAAACTAATGCATAAATTTCTTGCAAACACGCAAGCTTAAATTACCCGCTTAAAATTACCGCAGAAGCTATATATGTTAAAATCGACGATAGCAGCGCCTGTTCATAGTCGGCAACCATTCCGGAGCATTTGCATTTAATTCACGATCAGTTTTTTTCGGTTTCTATTACATAAAAGATCCAAAAACAACCGAATTGCGAAATCGCTTAATTCGTGGAAAGGTGCTGACGTCCTAAAACGAATTACTTGGTCAATTCAGCCTAGAGGGATACAAGAATTGCTCATTGCCTCGTAGCCGAGTTGCATGGCTTATGAATTGATCAGTAATTATGTAGAATTCATAAATTGATTTTGACAGATACAGACATATCTGGCATATGTATATGGCTTGGAAACTACATATAATATGGCATAACGATTAAACCAACGCGAATACCTGTGCACTCTACATTTAATAATTAAACAAGTATACTGATGACAGATTTTGTTGAGGAACATATATATTTAGTAATGTCTATATCAACTGATTTTGTGACAAGCGTTATGATAAAATGTATTAAATTGTCACTAAGCTACTATTAGAAAATCGTGAGCACGCTTTCTAGACAATACAATTCGATATTTAATCATTTCACGGCTTGAATTGACGACTAAAGATAAAATGGTGGTAGGATAGCGAGCCAGAACTGAGAAAATTATGCCATTACACGTACTCCAATTCGGTGACTGACCGTCTAAGACTCTTTAGATAAAATATTACAGCGCATAGTAGCTACGCGGCGTATGACACCGTGTAGCCTGGTTCCCAAATAAATGCCCCAGGGAACCAAGCTACCGCAACGGGTAAGGTGTACTGCAGTTCTGACAGAATTAACTTCCTGGTTAGTGTGCTATAAAGATATGCGCATGCGTGTCAAGATATTGCCATGACTTGTAAAATAGTAACACAATTTGGACACATAATATGCTAATTCTTCTTAGATGCACGAAAATTTATTATCATGGCGCGTATTATTTAAGGTGTGCAATGCGTTAATCCTGTATTTCACCCAGAAATTTAAAGAAAAAATCTTATTTAACATGACTGCGCATATATATTCATATGGATGATTTGCCGATTACTGGAACTACACAAATTACATGTGGTGCCTGGTTCCCTGTACCATATAATATTATAGCACTAAAAGAATAGATAGCGGTTCCAAACTAAATATGCAATATCAAATCAAGCGATAATGGTACTAAAAACTTTGGCAGGAAATGTGAGTACCATAGGATATGTATTGTGTGGTATGTAGATTTTCCGAACCCCTTTTAACAGGACTAGTGCTTTTATCTGCGGACTAGTCTATTTTCAAAATCACTAGTCCGACGGACTAGTGACATAAAGAGTTAAGATTGACCCCTGTAAATGTGTAATTTGTGTTTAAGTCAAGAATTTTATTATTGGGAGACAGTGTGAATTTAATGTACTACACAGTCAGCTCTATTAGCAAAACAGAGGTTATCAGTTTGGCATCCTGCCTTTGATTTCCAGGTATTATTAAGTATGTTATGTTTTATTATATGTGTGGCTATAAGGACCTACAAAGCAGAAACTTCGTTGATAATAAATACTGTTATGCCAAAATGGATCATGACATTGCAAACACCCTGTCCTGGTTCCAAGTACTTATGGCATATTGAATACACACTGTAATTTATTTCATAACTTTACAAATAAGAAACTCTATTCACTGTGAATTCCAAAAAGACATAATTTTATGGACCTACAGTTGAAACTGGCCAAATATTTTGAGAATAATCTGACTGAAAGTCAATGCTGCCTTAAGCAGCAATGACTCAGTCAGTGTTCTCAAAATAATTGTAATGTTTGTAATTTTATAATTTACTAACGATCATGTCAACTGATATAGAGAATTAGAGTTTAATGTGTTGGTGGTCTAGTTTCTCCAGTAATGTGAAATCATTGGGCGTATTCAGTTACTATATATTATATGACATTTGCACCACTTAGCCATAAGGACTGAATGTCATTAATCATAACGTAGAAGTTTTCTTATGAGAAAGCACACAACTGAGTTTATCATTACCATACATGTCATATATTTATTGACGGGCCTACAGATCGACTTATTGGGAGTAATAAATCATATAGAGAATTTGATTGTCACCTGACTGAGGAGTTTTTCACTACCTCTGCATGATATTCAATATAGTATACCGGTAAGGTAAGAATGGCTATAAGGATTTTACCAGAAGAGTCTAAGGATTTTGACTTAAATGTTTGATAAATTTCATAATATATATATATATAGTCTAAAAGGAGTAATAATTAAAACCATGTAACATGCAAGCTGGACAGAAACGGTTTCTTGAGAAATGTCCATTTGCAGACCAAGAGAGGACGATTTTTGAAAACTTAGTGTTAACCCTTAAACCTTCGAATTTCTTTAAGAAAATTTCAATTTTCTCTTGGAAAATGTCCATTTGCAGATCCAGAGACTATTTTTGAAAATTTATATGGAATGACTGGTTCGGTTATCGAGCCAGTAATTCCAGTGATAAATTAAAAAAAATAATCTTGGTCTGCAAATGGTCCTTTATCCAGATGACTGCAGAAGCGAGGTTTTTTTTGCCTTGAGTGGTAAAGGTTTAACGGCTGCTGTGGGAAAGGCGTGTGGGTGGTTGGGTTGGTGGGAGTGATGGTGGTGGTAGTTAGTGGGTGGTATTGTGTGATTATATAATCTATTTGAAATGGAGGAGATTTAGCAATATTTAAGTGTATCTTGAGATGAATAATGGACACCTTCATCTCATTAATGCTTGATTAGATCATCTGGCTTCTTGCCAAGTCATTACTGAGGATTGGGATGAGATTTGTTACTGGAGTCGATGCACGAAACGCAGTACAGCTCAGAAATAACTAATGAGTATGCTTCTGAAACAAAAACAGAAACATGTTCAGGGCTTTAAATTTACCTCATTTGGGCACACAACCTATCTGGTCCGGGATCCATCAATCCTACTAGGAACTAGAGAATTTTGAAATCTGAGAGATTGATTTTGAGCCATTTTTTATTATGTAATGCCGCCGTCCGTCCGGGTGGGCAGACAGGCGGGTGGTCGGGCATGCGGGTGGCAGAGTGGTTTCCGGATGATAACTCCGTTATGGAGTTGTTGGATCACAATGAAACTTCATAGGGTTATTGGACTAGGTCTTGGGAAGAAACCTATCGAAATCCAAGATGATCCGAAATCCAAGATGGCTGCCAGTCACTGGCGGCCATCTTGAAAATTGGTTTCCGGATGATAACTCTGTTACAATTTGTCGGATTGCATTGAAACTTCGTAGAGTGGTTGAACTAGGTCTTGGGAAGAAACCTATCGAAAGCAATGATGATCCGAAATCCGAAAACCGGTGGCCATCTTGAAAATTGGTTTCCGGATTATAACTCCGTTACCGTTTATCCGATCGCTTTGAAACTTCATAGAGTAGTCGGACTAGGTCTGGAGAAGAAACCTCTAGAAATCAATGTTGATCCAAAATCCAAGATGGCCACCAGCCACCGGTGGCCATCTTGAAAATTGGTTTCGGAATGATAACTCCATTACCGTTTATCGGATCGCTTTGAAACTTAGAGTGGTTGTACTAGGTCTGGGGAAGAAACCTATCGAAATCGATGATGATCCGAAATCCAAGATGGCTTCCAGCCACTAGCAGCCATTTTTAGCTCACCTGGCCTGAGACGAATTGAAGGAAAACTCATGAAATATGATCTAGGGCAAGAGCTCAACCAAATTTGTTCAAGGGAACTTAATTGGTCAAATAGTTTGGCAGCCATCTTGGTTGACCTAGTTTTAGCGAAAATAACTTCTCCAGAACCGCAGAAGGGATCAGGCCAAAATTTGGCAGATATGATTAGGGACTAAAGGCCAGTAAAGTTTGTTCAAGAGAAGTTGATCCATCAAAAAGCCAATCAAAATATAGCATGTTTGGCAGCCATATTGGATTTTTTTATTTGATGGATTTTGAGGCCGAAATTGGTTTTATATAGGTTTTTGGGTATTCTGATCTCCAATTTACAATTTTCGAAACTGTCGGATAAACGGTTTGGCGGCCATCTTGGATCATTTTCCCCCCAAAAGCTCCCATACTAAAGCAATGGGAAATTAAAAATATTTGGCATAAAGCATCCTTAAGGCATAGAGTTTGAAGTTTGTTCAAACGAACCCAATCGGCCAATTTGGCCGGCGACCATCTTGGATTTCGGCCGATTTCTAGAAATGTTTTTAAAAATCTTCTCCCAAACCTTTTGAGGGATCGATTCAAAACTCAGGAGATATGATCTAGGGTAGGTGCTGAATCAAGTTTGTTCAAGGGAACTTGATTGACCAAATGGTTCAGCGGCCATCTTGGATGACCTAGTTTTCACAAAAACGACTTCTTCCCCTGAAGCGATCATGCCGAAATTTGTGATATATAATTAACAACTAAGGGCCAGTAAAGTTTGTTCAAGAGAAGTTTAATTCGTCAAAAAACATGGCCGCGGTGGACCAATCAAAATACAGTGTGTTTGTCAGCCATATTGGATTTTTTTATTTGATGTATTTTGAGGCCGAAATTCGTTTTGTATAGGTTTTTGGGTATTCTGATCTCAAATTTGCAATTTTCGAAACTGTCGGATAAATTATTTGGCAGCCATCATGGATCATTTTTCCGCCACGTGCTCCCATACTAAAGCAATGGGAAATTTAAAATGTCTTCTCGAGAACTTCTGGGCTGATGTGAATTATATTTGGCAGGAAGCATCCTTATGGCATAGAGATTTCATTTTGTTCAAACGAAGCCGATCGGCCAATTTGGCCGGTGGCCATCTTGGATTTCGGCTGTTTTTTAGAAATGTCTAAAAATCTCATTCTCCGAAGCGGCTTGGGGAATCGATTCAAAACTTATGAAACCTCATCTAGGCAAAGAGGTAAGCCAAGCTTGTTTAAGCCGACTGGATTGACCGAATGGTTCGGCAGCCATCTTGAATGACCTAGTTTTCCCGAAAACGACTTCTCCAGAACCGCTGAATGGATCAGGCCAAAATTTGGGAGATATGATTAGGGACTAAGGGCCATTAAAGTTTGTTCAAGGGAAGTTGCTCCATCAAAAAACATGGCTGCCGTGGGCCAATCAAAATGTAGCGTGTTTGGCGGACATATTGGATTTTTTTATTTGATGGATTTTGAGGCCAAAATTGGTTCTATATATGTTTTTGGGCATTCTGAGCTCAAATTTACAATTTTTCGAAACTGTCGGATAAACGGTTTGGTGGCCATCTTGGATAATTTTCTCGTTAAAAGCTCCCATGCTAAAGCAGTGGGAAATTTAAAATATCTTCTTGAGAACTACTAGGCCGATGTCTATTATATTTGGCAGGAAGTATCCTTAGGGCATAAGGATCCAAGTTTGTTCAAATGAACCCGATCGGCCAATTTTCCCAGTGGCCATTTTGGATTTCGGCCGATTTCAGGAAATGACTTTAAAAATCTCCGAAACCACATGGGGAATCTTCATCTAGGCGAAGAGGTAAGCCAAATTTGTTCAAGAGGACTTGATTGACCAAATGGTTCGGCGACCATCTTGGATGACCTAGTTTTTCATGAAAATGACCCCTCCAGAACCGCTGAAGGGATCGGGCTGAAATTTGGGCCATTAAAAAAACATGGGCGTCGTGGGGCAATCAAAATGTAGTGTGTTTGACGGCCATATTGCACTTGCAAAAATGTCAACAAGCTCATTTAAAAGACTGTTAAACCACCCACCAACAATTTTGACAAAAATTGATGGTGCTTCAGGTGAGCGACACAGGCCCCTTGGGCCTCTTGTTGAAAATTGGTTTCCAGATGATAACTCCGTTACCATTTGTCGGATTGCATTGAAGCTTCATAGGGTTGTTGGATTAGGTTTTGGGAAGAACCTATCAAAATTGACGATGAACCGAAATCCAAGATGGCCACCAGCCATCAGTGGCCATCTTGAAAATTGGTTTCCTGATGAAAACTCTGTTACCGTTTATCCGATCGCTTTGAAACTTCATAGAGTGGTTGTACTAGGGAAGAAACCTATCGAAATCAATGATGATCCGAAATCCAAGATGGCCACCAGCCACCGGCGGCCATCTTGAAAATTGGTTTCCAGATTATAACTCCGTTACCGTTTATCGGATCGCTTTGAAACATCACAGAGTGGTTGGACTAGGCCTGGGGAAGAAACCTATCGAAATCGACAATGATCCAAAATCTGGCGGCCATCTTGAAAATTGGTTTCTGGGTGATAACTCCATTACCGTTTATCGAATGTCTTTGAAACTTCATAGAATGGTTGTACTAGGTCTGGGGAAGATAGAATGGTTGTAATAGGTCTGGGGAAGAAACCTATCAAAATCGACAATGATCCGAAATCCAAGATGGCCGCCAGCCACCGGTGGTTGGCTTGAAAATTGGTTTTCCGATGATAACTGTTATTGTTTATCAGATCGCTATGAAACTTCATAGGGTGGTTCGACTACCTCTGGGGAAGAAACCTATTGAAATTTTGACAATGATCTGAACTCCAACATGGCCGTCAGCCACGGGCTGCCATCTTGAAAGTTGGTTTCTGGATGATATCTCCGTTACCATTTATCGGATCACTTCATAGGGTCGTTGGAATATGTCTGGTGAAGAAACTTATCAAAATTTACGATAATCCGAAATCCAATATGGCCGCCAGTCAGCGGCAGCCATTTTGAAAATAGTTTTTCGGACGATACCTCCTTGACCTTTAAACGGATCGCTTTGACACTCATAAGGATGACTGGTCTGGGCCTGAGGAAGAAATAAATATTTTCTGATAGCTTTCATTCATTGGTTTGTCATCATTGGCTGGATATTATGCGCTGTTTGCAGAGTTCTTGTTGTTTTAATAGCGCTATAAAACCTCTGAATGGCCATCAAATGCCACAGCATCCATCTCTGAGTATTTAATTGACTTTAAATCAGTTAAATCATGGTCATAGCAGCCAGTAAGATTTTAATTTGGGCTCACTAATGTGGGCTGATTTCATTTGAGCATGGCTTGTAAAGTCATAGCTAAAGGGTAATTTAAAGCTCTGATGTTAGTTAGTTAAATTTTGAATATGATGTAACAAATATTCTGTTGAATATTTTGAACTTAACCCTTTAACACTCAAATTTAATCAAGAAAATTTAAATTTTCTCATAGAATGGGTCCGTTTGCAGATGAAGAGAAGACTGTTTTTGAAAATTTACCACTTGAAATCACTGAGCCAGTCATTTCCGGGGGTAAATTTTCAAAAATAGTCTTCTCTTGGCCTACAAATGGATATTTCTCAAGACCACTGCAGAAGTAATTTTTGGCTGATGTGAGTTTTATGGGGTTAACTTGATTGGAAGCCAGTGTTATCTTAGGGAGCATTGTGGCTTCCAGTCAAATTAGGGTCAAAATATTCAACAGTACATTTTCTTTTGTTTTGGAAATAAGTTATTTCTGAGGTATACTGTATATGGATACATTCTCAGGATTACCTGCCAGTTAGCATAGAAACCAATCTTCTGAGATAGAGCTGATTACGCTAACTTGCTTTATTTTGACTAGGAATGAATGTGTACCTGACAAGAAAGACAGGTCTGATGTATATCTCAGAGGTTATTTAAACCTGTTTACGCGGAATGATTCATGCTTAATCTCGATCTGGGAAATAATGGATGTATGATGATCAGATCTCACTACTGAGGTGGCATGCTGATGTTGCTGAGACTAAAACAGCTTTAATAGTGTGGCGAATATCCCCAGAGTCCATCGCAGTAGGCCCATGTGGTGGGTACTGCTGAAAAGGGTGTTCATTAGGCTGGGTGAATGTTAGGTGTGTTAAAGAACATGTTTCATTCTTGAGAAACAATGTGGTACAATTACCCATATTCTGAACATAACAAGCAGCTGAATACAGGGGTCAAAATGTTTATAAACATTTACTTGTCCTGGGTCACAGACTGACAGATAGATTCTTGATTTACCTGTGATGTTCAGTCTGTACCAGATATTCAACACCCTTTTCACAGCTGAGACCCAATTGAATATCAAGGCAACAACATGGTGAGGGGCAGTAGAATATTTCGAAAATAACTTGACTGGTAACCATTGCTGAAATATTTTATGTCTTCTGTGTGCATGTCTCTTGAAATACATCTGTCCCACATTGACGTCATTACGTTTGGATTCCCCTAAATCAACTCTCGGTGTTCAACTGCTGGCTGGTATTGCCGCTAACAACCAGCGTACCCGCATTGAGTTACTGTTGCGCTAAAATTCACCGCAATTTAAACCATTCTTATGATAAACTAAAATACTATATTATTTAAGTCATACAGAATCACAAGAATGCGTTGTTCCACATATATTTTAGATGGAGATGCGATTAGAGCGTTAACATTTACACAGTGAATTTTATGATATCTATTTCCGTGATTGCTGGTCAGTTCAACGTAGAACCAACTCGCCTTGAATTTCTGTTCACAAGCTGCCTTATTATGCGGCAATTAACGTGACAAATGTTGATGTCATAAGCCAAGAAAATGTCGACAATGAAAGAATAACATCCGTTGTAAAAAGTTTTAACTTAAATATCAAGTTTTTTTATGGCCATCTAGCTGTTCGTAGCTGTGATAAAAAATATGATAAATACGGTACTAGATTGAATGGAAATAAACACGAGTTATTTCCCTTTCGAGGTTGCGAAACACAAGTACCAAAATCATGGCAGACAAACCAGTCAAGAAACGATCGATAACCAACTATTTACCCCCCCCCCCCCCCCCAGAAAGGCAGGAGAAGCTCTCTGAGAGCATCTAGGTTTTAAAAATCTCTGGGTGAAAGAACACCAAACTTTGTTACTTTACTCCAAATCTTGGCAAACTGACTCCATCATGGACTCCTTTTATCTGAAACCCAGTGCGGGCCCTGTGAGGTATTTTAAAATTACAATCAACTGTATTAAATTTTACAAAACTAAAAATGAATACAGAAATGTATAAAAAATTGGCTTAGCTTTCCAATGATGTGCGACTTGAATAATATTATGAAATTAGTTCTTCATATAGACTGCTTAAAGTGTGTTGTATCTGATTCCAATAGTAACGTAATGCTGTTTGCACGTCGGTTACCAGCCAGAAGTGGTATGCAGGTCTATTGAACTATTAAGTGCTTCATCTGCAATGAAAGGGTTAGTGTAGCAGTGTCATAATATACTCTAATATTTCCATGATTTCAGAAAAATTGAAATTTGTTGTTAGTTACCGGTATTAATCACATGTACATTTAGGTTTACCTTCACATATGACGAGTAGATTGTCTTTATGATGGTAACAGCGGGAGATTTCACCTGTCAGTAACAGGTAGACTGTGACAAACATTAAGACACCTGGCTGAAGATGGTTATCAATGTTAATAAAAATATAAAATTGATAAATTTACATGATTGAATAATGTAGTCATGTAGATGCTTCAACACTAAACATCTTTAACCCTTAACACTCTGATATCAATATTCTATCTTTTACCGTGTCAGTACTATAGCAAAGGAACTGGTGTACGTTTTTCAACAATTTTGGTGAACGATCTTGCTGTCTATGACCGCAACATCTTCCACCTAATTTGTTGAAAAACGAACACCGGTTCATCTTTTAATTTAATGTAAAATTTGAATTGTTTATAATTCTTTCAATAGAGTGAAATTCCCTGTTTTAATAATCCTATTAATGGCTTTTTAGCTAATTCTGGTCCCTATTCTGAATCTACTTTAAATAGTCAAAGTGGTGCATTCATTAAGCCATAAATAACAGTCATCACTGCCTTTCAGTTAAATAAATAATCTCAGTGATCCATTTCTAGTTATGCCCGCCCATTTCTAGTTAAACTCATCTCACATAATACACGTGTTGTGATTGATTTATATACAGTGTACCCTGTTCAGAATCCCAACCTCGTAACTATACAGATTGGCTGTTGAATGTTTTGAAATTAGTTTGACTTGGGCCTGTTGCTGCCTATGCCAGCAAACAGCTCTCAGTCAAATGAATTTCAAATTATCCAACAGAATGTTTATTTAATTGTAAATTCATCAAAGACACATTAGTACACTTAATCCTTTAACGCTCAAATTTGTTCAAGAAAATTTCAATTTTAGCATAGAAAATATACATTTGCAGACCAAGAGAAGTTTTTTTGAAAATTTTCCAGTGGAATGACTGGCTCGGTTATCGAGCCAGTCATTCCAGTGGTAAATTTTCAAAAATAGTCTGCTCTTGGTCTGCAAATGGACATTTCTCAAGATCACTGCAGAAGCTGTGTTTGGCTGATATGAAGGTTAAAGGGTTAACAGACTCAAGCTTTATGACGGATTTATAATATGCCATAATGATTGTGAGGTCAGCCTGCAGGTGGAGTAATTGATTATGCCATCATATACCCGAGTGACAGATCAAATCTCTCCTTTACTTTCAAATATTCAACATGATTCTTCTAAAATTTGGAAAAGAATTTGTTGGTATGTTCTGCTTGACCATTTAATGGTCAAGATTTGGCAACAATATTAAACATGTTTCTTAGTGAATGTTCATTTGCAGGCCAAGAGAAAACTTCTTTTAATTTATCACTGGAATGGCTCACTAGCCCAGTTGTTCAGCCAGTCATTCCAAAGATAAGTCTGCAAATGGACATTCCGCAAGACCTGTGCAGAGGGAGACTTTTGCTGGCTTGACCATTAAATGTTTAATGTATTACTTTTAGACATGGTGAAGTTGATTTATATCAAGGTTGAATAATCTAAAATTTCTATCAAAGTTGTAGCACAATTTATCATGTTCAGCTAAAAATTAGCTCTTATTATCAATTTTCCGCTTCCGAAAATGCATTTTCTAAATATAATTATGCAATAATACATAATCTGTCATATTCTATTAACAGGTGCAAATGTATTGTTTGCATCGCACAGTATTGTGAGAATCGGGGTGATAAATTGACGATTCCTCCCATGTGAAAGCGTCGCTAGGCAACCATTGATCTGATGTTGACGCATCATCGAGATGATGTAGCATGTGTATCAGACAGAGGCTGCTGCTATGGGGAATCACATTGAAACACGGATGTTAAGATCGTTATTACAGTGACGGACATACTGTCCCTATACATACATACTGCAATGCCTCACGCTCCCAGACCAGGCTTGCTAATGTAATCATAGGTGTTTTTCATCAGTAACAGGTTTTTTTTCGGGTTCGGGGGATTAATAATATGGCGAGCGTGCCAATATCTATTCATCACTATCTACTTCTGCTTTCATTCTAAATCAGTCGGTTAAAATGTTTGACCATAAGTGGACGATTCACTTTGGAACTGAGAAGGTAAACCTGGAGTGGCCATTTATAAGCGTACCTGTCTTGTGCTGCTCGTATAGATCTTGTATCGCTTATACTTTATGCGTCATTTAAGACGTTGTCAGCCATATTGATCTCGTACACAAATGATAGTCATATGGCACGCTGTTGTAATGCCACCCTTCCTGTCAGTAGAATTTAGAATGACATGTCCTTAGAAAGCTAATTACTACCTATTCACACCTGGGTCTTTGTCAGATTTTGTGTGATTTACATGGATACCTGGCTTATCTTTATGTTTATTAATGTCTTGGTTTTTCTACATAATTTATGTTAATGTTGTAATGTTATTTTTCAGTATAATGCTATATTTTTACCTGTCTCTGCTGTTAACTCTTACCACTCTGATGTTAATATTGTATTGTTTACTGTGTTAATATTAAATAAACTGGTGTACGTTTTTAAACAATTTTGGTGGAAGCTGTTGCTGTCTCTGAATTTCACCAAATTTGTTAAAAAATAAACACCAGTGCATCTTTCAATTTAATTTGAAAAATTACAAATTTGACAGCAGAGTGGTACAGGTTAATTGCTTTGATTTTCACGCCTATCAATTCACCATGATAACCCGCACACCTTAACCCTTCCCTGGTCTTAGCAAGGTGTGCTCACATCTGTCACCAAATAAGGTGTACACGGGGCATTGTGCTATCGTTAGACACCTTGGTGTGGTGTGAAATTTACATTATACCTGGGTACCAACTGTATATTCGTGAGTGTGTGTGTGGCGCGTGCATGCATGCACTTGGATTAGCAAGTTAGAGTATGCGTGCATACATGTGCGCAAATTGAGATATGTTCGCTTGTTGAATGTCAGTTTACAGGCTAAGAGATGGTGTCTCACCCACAGGGTGTGGGGGTTACCAATCTGCGTGATTAATACCAACAGGATCCATTGTGTGGAGTTGGTGGATCCAGAAAGATTAACGGTCCTTGCGTGGGGAGGTGGCCTCAATGCTTTCAGGGTCGTGACGCAGAACTTCTATGACTCTGTATCTGATACTATTTGTATCGTGTCCTGGCAGGTTAAGATGTAGTGCGACCGGTGTCTTTGTGTTTGTTGACATCTCTCAAATGTTCTTTGATACGGATCTGGAATTCTCTTAGTTTCACCCACGTATTGTTTATTGCAAACAGTGCAGGTTAGGAGATACACTACATTCATGGTTGAGCGGTATGTTTTCACATGACATCTATATGTTAGACATGTGTGTGTTCGCTCTGGAAAGTTTTCCCTTTCTCCATTCTGTGACAAAAAGAACAGTCCTTTTTGACATGGTTCGACTTTATTGGGTATCGAACTGCCCTGGTATCCTTTGATAGCGGGGTGGGAGAAATCAGCACGGACTAGTTGGTCTCTAAGCATTGGGTTCCTTCTGTAGCCGAAGAGTGGTTTGTCGGTAAAGGTATCCCTGCATTTGGGGCTGGTTTGTAGGAGATCCCAATGTCGGTTGATGGTTTTCTTGAGAAGGATACTGTGTGTGTGGTACAGGCTAAGAGATGACTGTTCTTGAAAATTTGACACTTGAATAACTTGTTCGCTTATAATTAAGCCAGTTTTTTCAATGATAAATTTTCAGAAATTGACCTGGCTTGCAAATTGACATTCACAGAGCAATAATTATCCCCACATTTTTCCAAGATAAGTGGGGATTATATCATAATTTTCCTGCAGCCTGTGTGTCTGTACCAAATATTGATTGTAACACAACTCCTCTGGAAGCGAAATTCAACCAAATTTGGTATGCATGCTACACATATCAGTGCAGAGTGTAGTCCAGCACTTTTACATTTGCCTCCGCCCCCATGGGGTGGGACAGCGGTCAAAAGGATAAATTGATTGTCGCGCAAATCCTCCGAAACCATTGGACAGAATTCAACCAAATTTAATATGTCAGTTACCCAAATGATTGCGGAGTCCAAGAGGACATTTACATTTGGTTCCACCCCATGGGGAGAGGGATGGGTCAAAAGGTCTGATTTTAACGAATAGAAATTGATTGTAACACAACCTGTCCGAAACCATTGGATGGAATTCAACCCGATTTGGTATCTGAATTACACATATCAGTGTGGAGTGCAAGAGCACATTTACATTTGGCCCTGCCTGCAGGGTGTAGGGGGGGTCAAAAGGTCAAGAAATTGATTATAGCGAAACTCCTCCAAAACCGGCATGCAGAATTCAACCAAATTTTGTATGTGAATTATACTCATGATCGCGGAGTGCAAGAGGGCATTTACATTTGGCTCCAGCCCTGTGGGGTGGGGCGTCAGAATGTCTAGAAATTGATTGTAAAGCAACTCCTCCGAAACCATTGGATGGAATTCTACCAAATTTGTTATATGATCGCAGAGCGTAAAAGGGCATTTACATTTGGCACGGGCCCCCAGGGTTTGGGGGCCCCTGGTGGCATGGGGATTGTCAAACCCTAAACATACATGTAGGGATTTGCGATGATGCTTCATCAACTGAGCAATCTAGTTTCACTTAACTTTCTTGACAAGTCTCGAGCATTAAACACTTAAGGAGACACTCGTGAATATATATACACTTTAACCCTTGAATTTGTTCAAGAAAATTTCAATTTTCTCATAGAAAATGTCCATTTGCAGACCAAGAGAAGACTATTTTTGAAAATTTACCACTGGAATGACTGGCTCGGTTATCGAGACAGTCATTTCAGTGGTAAATTTTCAAAAATAGTCTTCTCTTGGTCTGCAAAGGGACATTTCTCAAGATCACTGCAGAAGCCGTTTTTGGCTGATGTGAGTGTTAACGGGTTAAACACGAGCTTGTCATATTGCAGAGTCAAATAACTTAGTATTAAATACTACTTTGTAATCTCAACTTAACTGATGCCTTCGTTACATCCAGGTGGCCTACGTATAATGATTACACTGATGAATTCCCCATATCTCATTTTTAATGCTACCATAGTGGAAAACTGCCCCATATTCTGAAATTAATTTGACTGGAAGACATTGCTGCCTTAGACAGAAACGCCTTCCAGTCCAATTAATTTCAAAATATTCAACACACTTCACGTAAGTTGTAAAGAATTTACTTTTTCAGTAATTTGATAGTGAATTAAGGATTAAAAGGTGTCGTCCTTACATAAAGGTGGCCATCACTTAATTAATAACGATCAGTTAAATGTACAGGATTATGTATGGAGAAATTTCTACTGTAGGTATTATTCTATATATGAAATATGCAAATTTTGATAAGATTCACCCAACAATGATCTAGATAAATTATAAATCTCAAATAAATATGCCATCTGACTGCGTCATAAAATTTTATCTTTCTTGCATATATAAAATCTGAAATTGATTTGCTGCAATTTAATGTTTGAATAGGCAGTAAATCTGGATAGCGAGGTTTATGCGAGGATATTTCTGATTATATGACCACAAAAATAAACTTTATGTTGTATAACATTATATGCCTTAAGCCATGTATCCCTTGAAAGTTTCAAGAGAACTGTACAGGAAATTTGCTGAGTATTTTGAAAGAAATTTGACTGGAACCTGTTGCTGCCATAGGCAGCATCAGTTCCCAGTCAATTTACTTTCAAAATATTCAACAGTATTCCTTGCATCTTAAATAATTTGTGGTTTCTGGTCTACCAGTGTTAAAGAGTTACATGTGTATAGCCCTTGGCAATGTCATCCTCTTCAGACCATGAAATCACATAGATTGTATGTATTTTGGATTACCGATACACACACGCTGTTGAATATTGTGAAATGAATTTGACTGGAAGATGTTGCTCAGCCAGGATGCTTCTGACGTACAGAATTCGTCATATGTTTGCCTCAGTGATCCGTCCTTTCCTAATTTTTGATACACCCATGCAAGGCTGGACGGATTATGTATGTTGGCACTCCACTCATCCATTCATCTATCTTGCTGTCCGATGTCTCTGTCCGTTGATCTGATTCTTGTCCGCTTCGGAACCTGAAGAGTTTTGAGCATACACACCCCAGTTATTGTTCAGCGGGTATAAGAGAAACTCGGTGCTAAGATTTCATTTCACCAGAATTTTGCCATATTTGCCAGAGTTATTTCCCCTAAAAAACTAAAAGATTTCAAAATATATTAATTGTCCAGGCCAGATCCCAATCAGTCTTGATAATCTATACTTGTAGTCATTTTTCATTCAGTGGATATATGATGAGGGAGATGCTGTGATAATAACGACATTGGTTTGTGTCGGCTATATTCGCCAGATGTTTATTCCCTAACAAACCTAACATTTACTGAAAATTCTTAAACACATTTAGTTCAAATCTGGTACACAACTAAGTTATTATTGCTTAAAAAAGAGTGAAATTCCCGGTGGCCGTAGCGAGACGACATCGGGAACCCCCCCTGGAAAAAAGTGTTAAATCTAGATGTCCCCAGATGCAATGTGCAAAATTGGCAGCTAACAAAGCTCATTATTGTGAGATATGACGTAATCAAATTGCCGCATTGTACTGAATTTATGTAACATTTAACAGAATTCCTACACTCAACCCATCTCGCATGACGGCATAGATAATTGCATGAGATTAAATTCTCTCTTTGGCATTTTTTATTTAAACATATTTTATTGTAACATATATGTACAATGGGATTGGGCAGAAGTTCTGAGAGATGCCTTCTCCCTTTGGCGTGAAAACGTGAGAGGAGAGTCTAAGACCAAATGTGTGAGACTTATCATGTCTGGGTACGCTTCATGGATTCAGTTGCATCCACTCACATCCGCAAAATTTATCTCCGCTGAAAATCTTAAAGCTCACAAAGGCTAATTAATTATTACCCTTTAATGTTCTTCAAATATGCATGTTCTGTGGCCGAATGTTGAGTTTCAGTTGGCATTTACATGTAGGTCCTACTGTGTCATGAGTACTAGGGCTGTAACGAACATTCGTAGGTTCGGTAAATCGCAAACCAAGGGAAGATGAACCATGGTTCGGTTCGCTTGCTTGGGTTTCGTGTGGTTCATGAACCATACATAAACTAACCCTTTCACCGATGAATTCCCATATCTAATTTTACGAAAAACCATACAGGAAAACTGTTGAATATTTTGCAACAGCTTCAAGTCAAATTAATTCCAAAATATTCAACAGAGTAAGGTTTATATCATAAAGTATTTACTTATGCATGGATTTGTCGGTGAAAGGGCTAATAGACAAGCAATCTATGTCCTAAGTAAGATTTACGAATATGACCATGAATGGAACTTAGCTGGCTATGAATTTTATATTATTTTCTAACATTTGTTGTCGGAACTTGTTAGTTGTGTTTTTATACCATTTAGCCAGTAAAGCTACCTGCCCTTAAATGTTATTTTTGGTTAGGAGTAATTTCTCACATACAATAGCATATAAAAAAGGTTCGTGAACCAGTTCGTGGTTCGGACATCTGTATCGTGAACCGGTTCGGATCGTGACAATCCTCACGAACCTCGGCCCTAATGAGTACATTAATTTTTCACTTCTCCTACTTTGTAGTTTTCTGTCTTACTGTCTATAAAAAAACATGCTAAAGTTGTGACTTAGGCAGCGGTGTCAGAAATGTCACAAATTTATTTTGTTCCCAGGAAATGTTGCATTTGTTCTAAGCTGTACTATATATATCCTAGATGCTTGTATGGACATATATGCAGTGTCTTGACCCTTAGCACACTGATGTCAATATTCTATCTTTTACGGTGTCAATAGTAAAGAAACTAGTGTACATTTTTCAACAATTTTGGTGGAAGATGTTGCTGTCTATGACAGCACCATCTTCCACCAAATTTGTTGAAAAATAAACACCAGTTCATCTTTTACTTTAATTTGAAAATTAAAAACTCTGACATCGGAGTGGTACGGATTAAGCGTTAGGAAGAGGTGTTGAGAAAGGGGTGGAGTGAGGATTATGTTCGCATTGAAATAAAACTCCCTCTGATTACTTCTCGTTTCGACCAGTGAATTGATTTATCTGTTTTTAGAAGTCCAATCACATATCTGATAGTCATTCTGCTTGACAGAGAAGACATGTCAACATAGTCCATTATTGATTTCCAATGAAAGCAATGTCAGTCTCTCGGACTCTTATCCCTATGGAGTCTAACTGACCTGACAAGGAATACAAATTCCAGGACAGAATCTGTTTGACTCAAGCTAACATCTTGACGACCATCACTACTCCCGTTTCTTTCCTCTCCGTGATTAAATCAATTTGTGTTAGTCTGGATGTCCTTAAAGACAACGTGCCATGAAAGCACTCAAAGGTTCATTTGCTTGTGCTGACTCATGCAAATATTCTGTGTGAACAGATTTCTCATTAAGGAAACTTGACCATGAGATGTTAAGAATGAAGATGGAATATATTTATTAGCTAACCTGGCCTGAATGGCCAAGTGAGCTTATGCCATGGTGACCCTCCGTCGTCTGTCCGTCCGGCATCTGTCCATCAACTTTTCTTTAAACAATTTCTGAAGACTTACTTAGCTGATTTCAGTTATATTTGGCAGGGGGCATCCTTGAGGCATGGAGATCCAACTGTGTCCGATTGGCCAATGTGGCCGGCGGCCATCTTGGCAGGCGGCCATCTTGGACGTTGGCCAATTTTTAGAAACATCTTTAAAAATCTTCTCGGAAACCATTTCGCTGATTGATTCAAAACTCATGAAATATCATCTAGGGCAAGAACTGAACCACGTTTGTTCAAGGGAACTTTATTGACCAAATGGTTCGACGGCCATTTTGGATGACCTAGTTTTCACGAAAACTATTCCAGAACCACTGAACGGATCAGGCCAAAATCTGGCAGATATGATTAGGGACTAAGGGCCATTAAAGTTTGTTCAATGGCAGTTGATACATAAAAAACATGGCCGGCATGGACCAATCAAAATGTAGCGTTTTGGTGGCCATATGGATATTTTTATTCGATGGATTTTGAAGCCAAAATTAGTTTTATATATATAGTTTTTATATGCCTGCGTAAGCGGGGTCGTATTATGTGATGGCGCTCGCCACCCATATGTCTGTCTGTGCATCCATCCGTCTGTCTGATTTCTTGTCCGGACGAGATCTCGAAGAGTTGAACCTACAATAAAAAACTATTTTCAACAGATGTGTTAGGGATAGACGAAGTGTCATGATTTTATTTTGGCAAAATCTGCTCATTTTCCAGAGTTAACTCCCTTGAAAAGCTTAAATTCATCAAAATCTTCTTGTGTGAGCCATATCTCGAAGAGTTTTGAACCTAGACTCACAATTCTTTTTCAGCAGATGTGTTAGGGATAGACGAAGTGTCTTGATCTTGATTTTGTTTCAACAAAATCTGCCCATATTTTCCAGAGTTATCTCCCTTGAAAAGCTCTAATTCGTCATAATTTTCTTGTCCGTTCCAGATTTCAAAGAGTTTTGAACCAACACTCACAATTTTTTGTCCAGCAGATGTTTTAAGGATAGACGAAGTGTCATTTGTCAAAGACAAACTGTTCACATTTAACATTCCTCAAACAAGTATGCCTGCAGGCATATGTTGAGTTTCACTAAAACTCTTGTTGGGTATTCTGATATCAACTTTGCCATTTTTGAAACTGGTAAACGGTTCGGCGGCCATCTTGGATCCTTTCCCCGCCAAAAACTCCCATACTAAAGCAATGGGAAATTTAAAATGTCTTCTTGAGAACCACGGGGCTGATTTCAAGTATATTTGGCGGGAAGCATCCTTAGGGCATAGTGATCCAAGTTTGGTCAAAGGAAGCCGATCGGCCAATTTAGGCGGTTGGCCATCTTGGATTTTGGCCGATTTTTAGATAGGTTTTTAAATATCTCCAAAATCGGTTTCATGGATAGTTGCAAACCTCATGAAATATGATCTAGGGCAAGAGCTGAACCAAGTTTGATTACGGGAAACTTGATTGGCCAAGTCGTTCGGCGGCCATCTTGGATGATCTAGTTTTTGCGAAAACAAGGTCTAGAACTGCTGAACAGATCAGGCCGATTTTAGGAGGTATGATTAATAGGGACTAAGGACTGTTAAAGTTTGTTCACGGGAAGCTGATACGAAAAAAAACATGGCTACCTTGGACCAATCTAAATGTAGTGTATTGGGCGGCCATGTTGGGTATTTTTATTTGATGGATTTTGTGGCCAAAATTGGTTTTATGTGTTTTTGGGTATTCTGATTTCAGATTTGCCATTTGTGATACTGTCTGATAAATGGTTTGGCAGGCATTTTGGATCTTTTTCCCCACCAAAAACTCCTATGCTAAATTTAAAATGTCTTCTAGAGAACCACTAGAGCGATTTCAAGTATATTTGGCAGGAGGCATCCTTAGCGAACAGCTAATCAGCTTTGTTCAAAGGGAGCCAATCAGCCAATTTCTAAACATCTTTAAAAATCTCCGAAACCGCTTGGGCAAGAGCTGAATCAAGTTTGCTCTAGGGAATTTGATTGGCCAAATGCTATGGTGGCCATCTTGTATGACCTAGGTTTCGCATAACTGCTGAACGGATCGGGCTGAAATTTGGGAGATATGATTAAGGGCCTAAAGGCCATTAAAGTTTGTTCATGGAAAGTTGATACGTAAAAAAACATGGCCACCGTGAATCAATTAAAATTTAGTGTTTTTTGCGGACATCTTGTAATTTCTGAGCAAATCGTAAATGAAAAGAATACTTATTAACCACTGGGCCAATTTTAATAAAACTTGGCTCAGCATTCTTCACAGAAATTAGATTGGTAAATTTATTCAGTGATCATCTTATTTTGTACGTTTGTGCCAGTGGCCAATAGTTTGAGGTAGAGATGCCTTACGCATCTTGTTTTAAAAATATCTTGCCGTTTGAAGCATCTTTAATCCCTTAACCCGTTTATAACGAAACCGGCCCAAACTGGCCTCTGCAGTGATCTTGAGAAATGTCCATTAGCAGGCCAAGTGAAGACTTTTTTTTAATTTATCACTGGAATGACTGGCTCAGTAACCAAGCCAGTCATTCCAGTGGTAAATTTTCAAAAATAGTCTTCACTTGGCCTGCCTTGACATTCGATAAGCAAATATTAAAATATTTATGACAGAATTTTGTTACTAAAGGGTTAATGATCAAGAAATATGTAATTTGGTTGGCGAATGAATATTGCTTAAGTCCATGTCAGACTGCAGAGGAAATTTGTGTCTGGTTTGACTAATATTACCCTTTTTGTGTCAACTTTAATTCACGTTAATGGTAAAAAAAAACTGTCTGCAGATGCCTTACAGGTTGAGAAAAAACTATTTAAAAATAATTTACCACTGGAATGGCTGGTTTGATAGCTGAGGCACTGTATTTCAGTTGTAAATTGACACTGATTTTATGGGCAAATTTGGATTTTCTTGACCATCAACTTTTAATGGTCAAGCAGCCCAAAATAGCCTCTAGTGGTCTTGAAAAATAACCATTTGCATTACCACATCTGATCTTGGAGCTGAATACTGATGTGTAGCTCATTGATATTATCATGCACCCAACTGCTCAATATTCCTGAGGGACCTTGTCCGGGCATACGTATAAGGTGGTGATACCCACCCCGACAACCACCTATTAATCCTGAGTGAGAGTTGAGGGTTCATATTAAGGGGTGCGACTCATGTCATCACGCCACTGCCCAATAATCTTGAAAAAGGCTCTGTTTGCATGTATGTTAGTATTCAAATGACTCATATTTCGCAATATACTACTATTAATTCTCCTTTCCAGAGTGTCCCATTCATCATCTGACCTCGTATGACGTCGTAATCAGCTCTGCATGTATGATGCCGTCACAATCATTATATGTCGCGAAGGGTTCCGTATAGACCGTCATCAAGTCTCAAATAGTCAGACACTGCCTTAGACAGCAACAGCACCCAGTCAAATTAGTTTCAAAATATTCAACAACTTACCTGTGTAGTTTTTTTTTGGAAATTGATAATCTGGGTGTTCAGAGATCGATCGATCCAAACACGAGCAAAGTGTGGGTGGAGCTTAGCTAGAGATGGGCGGGGCATAGCTAAAACCGGAAAAGTCCATTACAATGATGGCGACAATTACTGATGTAAGGCACCAACAATTTTGATTAAAATGGATATCTAAGATAGCAATGTCTTTCAGCAATGCCATTTCCAAAATTACTGTCATGTAAAGTATCATATCTGGGTGCAAAACAAGCGTTAAATACGAGAAAGATGACTCGTGCTGCGATTCAAGTGGATTCTTATTCAAGAGTCTGCATCACCCATAATCACTGCCACTACCATAGTACCACACACGCATGGACGCCATAACTATCAGATGTAACATATGCATGTGCATATAAATATAAATATTACATATATATATATATATATATATATATATATATATATATATATATATATATATATATATATATATATATATATATATATATGCAATAGTACTAATTATATGTGATATAGTGCCTCCAGCCATAAAATCAAGTCTTGCAATCTAGAACTACTTGCATTTAATCAATCATCATGACAACCAAAGGGGAAAAACTAGTGTTTTACGACATTTATTATGAGAGCTAGAAAGATATTACATCTATGTCAGTTTGTAAAAACGAGCAATTCTTCTCACAAATGTTTTCTGCATCCTCTAATAGCATATAATAAAAGTAAAAAATTAATAACGCAAAATGATTTTGAATTAAAGAATTTTTTATAATTTTTCCATTTATTTAGAAAGTTATTTAGAAAGTCGGTATATTAACCCTTTACCACTCATATCAACCATGAACGCTTCTGCGATGGTCTTGAGAAATGTCAATTTGCAGACCAAGAGAAGACTATTTTTGAAAATTTACCACTGGAATGAGTGGCTCGATAACCGAGCCAGTCATTCCAGTGGTAAATTTAGAAAAGTAGTCTTCTCATGGTCTGCAAATGGACATTTTCTATACGAAAATTTGAATTTTTAAAACAAATTCACGGGTTAAATGGTTAAATCCAGTATATTATATCTATCCATAAATATGTTTAGTGATGCGATGATATATTTTGTACTAAGTGACATAGTCTTGCAGGATATAGATTCAATGTACATGCGCCTATCATTTTACCCTTTAACCCTCAAATTTGTTTTAAAAATTAATTTTCTCACAGAAAATTACCATTTGCAGACCAAGAGAAGACTACTTTTGAAAATCTACCACTGGAATGACTGGCTCGGTTATCGAGTCAGTCATTCCAGTTGTAAATTTAAAAAATAGTCTTTTCTTGGTATGGACATTTTTCAAAACCACTGCAGAAACCGGTTTTCGCTGATATGAGGGTTAAAGGGTTAACACCCAGTCACTACTGTAACAGGAGATTCATAGTCTATTAAAGGTGCATATTTACATCAAAATGTTTGAAAATAAAATTGTTAACAATTTATACTTTTAAAGACATAAATTGTGTCCCCTCGATGGACTAAAACGAAATAAATCTTATCTAAGCATGATTTCATTCCGTATAAATTAATTTTGTATTTTTAAGTTTTGAATTTGAATTAGGGACTCGTGCCTCTAATTCAATTTGCAACTTAAAAAATTATATTAATTTATACATAATGAAATCATCATATGTTAAGATTTATTTCGTTTCATTACATGGTACACAATTTAAGCCTCTAAAAGTATACAATTTTCACAATTTTATTTTCAACCATTCTTCTGTGAATATGCATGCACCTTTAAATTTCAGATAATAACTGGTGATGATTTTGAAATTATAAATGTAGTTTTAGGCTGTTGCACAACATTTTTAGAAACACATTGACACATTGTTTCCATAATGCATATGTACATGTACAACGTTAGTGGTTCTGTAGACTAGGGTCAAAATACATGAAATAGATGCACTAACACACGCACACACGCACGCACGCACACACACACACCAATTTGCAAGAAAATGTTTTATGGAGTCTGTAACCTAAGGTCCAGAGAAGAACATAGAAAGTTGGGCGAAATCGGAAAGGGTCTAAATATCACGTCCAAAAAGATGACCACCAATATTAAAAGATGGCTAAAATCTACTCATATCTGTTGAATTCAACAACTCACCACTAAGTGTGAACATTACCAATAATATTCATTATATTGCTTAGGGTATAATTCTTGAAGCTGACAGAAGTGGTCCATATGACATCATGATGTTGAGAATGACATGATGTTGAGAATGACATCGTGATGTAGTGATAATTGAACCCTTTAATGGTCATAATGGCCCAAACCGGCCTCTGTTATGGTCTTGTGGAATGTCCATAACCGAGCCAGTCATTCCAGTGATAAAATTTCAAAAGTTGTTTTCTCTTGCCCTGTAAATGGACATTCAGTAGGCAGATACTGAAATTTTCGTGACAAAATTTGACCATTAAAGTGTTAAATTACCCTCAACAATGATGATTTAGAGCAGTTTTGGTGATTTTAAGGACAATGGGAAACCAAATGTGTGTAACATCACAGTTCTGAAACAGTTACTTGGTGATGATGTCAATTCTGATAGCTCTGTTGTTTGCCCATGCATTCGCTGGTTGCGACATTAGGCTCAGCAAGAAGTCTGTCTTCCAAAAAGTCATCAAGAGTGATTCGGGCTTGTGTGCTTGTTCAAAGATCTGTGCACCAAACGCACCAAAGTTACTGTAGAAACCACTGGCTACAATGTGGTGGGTGTTAAATGGTTAATAGGAGCCACTAAATCTTCGCTCTCGGAGGACCTACTTAGAAGTCATGCAGTGGATCTGGGCAAGAATGGCAACATTGATCCTACTGAATGGATGGACAATGGTCTTGCACCAGACACACTGCTTAAAATGATCTGATGCAACTGCTCTACAGGGTGGGGAGAGGGGTGAAGGTTTGGTGTAATGGTTATGTCGCATATTGATCGTAACTAATAGTAACAATTAATATTCTGACATTTAACCCTAAGCCTCAAATTCGTTCCAGAAACTTTAAATTTTCTAAAAGAAAGTATTCGTTTGAGGACCAAAAGGCGATTTTTAAATATATACCACTGGAATGGCGGGCGCGGTTACCGAGCCAGTCATTCCAGTGGTAAACTTAAAAAGAATTGTCTTCTGTTTGTCAGCAAATAGACATTTCACACGACCACTGCAGAAACCATTTTCAGCCTACTTGCGTGTTAAATAGTTAACTGTGATATGGGTGTTAAAACCTTTTTACATGGAGTTTATTCTGAGAACGCCAACAACATAATGATGGTAAAAATACTCAACTATTCCATTGATATTCCTATATATATATATATATTATGTTTGTAAAAATGCCAAATATACTCGGGACAAGTCATACTTATATGTTGCACCAAAAATCATTATGTCATGAAGCTAAGTGGAACTTTATATATTTAAGCATCATCATTTTAAATTTATTTTATAAAACAAATTTGACTTCAAAGTGTTTAACCCTTTAACCCTCAAATTTATATAAGAAAATTTCAATTTTCTGATAGAAAAATGTTCATTTGCAGACGAAGAGAAGACTATTTTTGAAAATTTACTATTGGAATGACTGGCTCGGTTGACTGGCTCGGTTATCGAGCCAGTCATTCCAATTGTAAATTTGCAAAAATTGTCTTCTCTTGGTCAGCAAATGGGCATTTCTCAAGACCACTTCAGAAGCCATTTTTTGCTGGTATGAGTGGTAAAGGGTTAATACTTTCAGACTAGAATAATTTACTGTTAGTTACAATTTTCAAAATATTTGCACAAGCTTTAACGTTTAGTTTCTATCCTTAACGCGTTCACCGATAAATTCCTTGTATCTCATTCTCGGGGCAAACAAACAGTAAAGCTGTTGAATATTTTCAATTAATATGACTGGAAACCATTGACCTTAGGTAGTAATGGCTTCCAGTCATATTAATTTCAGAATATTCAACAACTTATTCTATGCACTGGTACAGAATCTACCTTTTCAGGCTTTTGTCATTAAAAGGGTTAATCCAAGTTTCTAACATTGCAAAATCAGAAGATGTAACCCTTTAATGTCCATGCCGGCCAAAACCAGCCTCTGCAGTGGTCTTGAGGAATGTCCATTTGCAGGCCAAGAAAGACTTTCTGAAATTTTACCACAGGAGTGACTGGCTCGATAACCGAATGAAATTTAACATTGGTAAAATTTCAAAAATAGACTTCTTTTGGCCTGCAAATGTAGATTCCCTCTGGGAAAGTTTAGTTTTTCTTGACCATTACTAACTATTGAGTTACTAGTTCCATCGATCACCCTGGTCAAGATTGGTCAAGAATATTTCCCTCATTCACTATGTCCATTTACAGACCAACAGATGAATATTTTGGAAATCTTGCCATGATTACCAATTCAACCAGTCATTCTAATGATAAATTTTCAAAAATGTTTTCATTTTTGTACTGCCTTGACCATTAATGGGTTAACAGATTATAGAAATATAGGTGTGAATTGATGACTTTCAAGACCACTAGTTATGTCTCTGCGGACACGTTAGTGTGTGATTTCTATAGCAGATTTCTTTCACATTTATTTTTGGCACGTTTTGACACTTCTGTATTGTGCATTCATCCAATTATCCTAATTTGTCATTTGTATAATTTAGTCACATACCAGTGTTTACTGACATGACTGAATGAAGGGAATTGCTAGTACCCTGTTTGTTCAGATATGCCGTTGTGAGATAGACATGTATATATGTAGCGATCGTATATATAATTGGTTCGTTTGATGGAGGTTCTTCACTCACTCACGTTTATGAATTATGTATACTTGTCATTGGCTACGGTTTGATGTGGTGCCAAGAATTGGGTTTTTAGGTTCATGTCTTAAACAATTTCGCTCAAAGTCCTATAATTTTTCTTGTTTAAGTCTCATGGATTTTAATTTAGATTCAGTTGGATATTTTGAAAAACAATTGACTGAAATTCATTGCTGTCTAGCACAGCCATGACTCAGTCAAATTATTTTCAAAATAATCAGTATAGTGATATTATGAACGTGTAGTAAATATTGTCTAAGCTATATTACAGCACGCATTCGAGTAATGATTATTCTTACTGCTGGCACACTGCTGAGGCTCTTAGTGAACGCAGAGACAAGTATTGGGACTCTGCCAAAACTGGGCTGCAGTCTTGTCCATAGATTTTTTCCCTTCCCATTTCTCTCGTGTTTCCATAGTAATTGTTATTCAGCATCTGAGCAGGAATCTCATAGCCATAAACCACTATTGAAGTTGCGGCGCATTGAGCGCTCTCCACCCGCGACATTCCATTCTGGCCGCTGTAGTGGTTTGTGTTTTCGAGTTTTTAGGACACTTCCTGTGACATGTACATGGAATGCTTTCGGAATTTTGGTCTCAATTATGAAGCTCTTGATGTGATAGATAAATATATTGTCATGGCAACATATGTTTTATTTATTTAATATTTGTGATCATATTAAAGATAATAGGACCGTACACGTGAAGAAATGTTTTGACTCCAGTTAATCTATTTGAAGGAGGAGGAGGAGGTCCGGATGAGATCATGTGATGGAATATAACTCCTTACTGTTCATTATATATTCATTGCTAGGGCTGGATGGATTCATGTCCCGTAATTAGGCTGATATGTGGCCATAATGGAGGAAATTACTTAATTAGTCATAATTCTGTGACAAAAGTTTCGGAGACTTTGATATTGTTATCACACAAGTTGTCATCAAGTTGTAGATATTCTGATGCACAAACATTCAGATCAATGAAATTTCTTAGGCGTTTCTGCCAGAGTTAAACTGCCATAAAAACTTATAGAAAATTCTTCAATTTCCCCCAAAATATGATTGGCATATTTCTAATTCCATAATTATATGAACAGCGTATGCAGCTCAGATAAAATTTAGACTAATCAGAAAGTTGCCATGTTGCTCGATGATTGTAGTGACTGGTGGTAGTTAGCTGATAGTATTGATCTACTATCTGACTGTATAGTAAGCCTACAAATTACCTGTGAGTAAGCTAACCACTATCTCTTTGTGTGAATATCAATAATTGATTACTCAAGGACTATATCACAGAGGGCTATTCCATGGTTGATCGCACACAATTCATCATTCTCAGCAGGCCACCCGGATCCATGCTGACTAACTCACTCAGAGTGTATGAATTCATGAGAGGAACTGTGGATAACAGAATGGGATATATCTATTTTATTGGCTTTTTCTGATATATATGTGTTTAATAAGCTGTTAGTATGCTTGTGTTCAGTGCTTCTGTGGATGTGCGGTCGTTAGGGAGATTAGATGCTATTCACTGATAATGACGATGATAATCTAGTCAGATATGAAGAGTTAATTTACCTGTTGGTAATTGTCTGAATATTTACCTGTCAATAATGTCTAAATACTTCCCTACCAGCAACATGGATTCATTTTATTGCTGGAACTTCGATCTAGATGACATGGATGAGTTGGTAGGCATATATTTTTATTCAAGTAATACATATCTTAATTAACTCATACTGTCTGTCTGTCATGCTGTCTGTCTGTCTGTCTGTGTCTCTCTGTCTGTCTCTGCATGCGCGTGTGAGCCTGTACCTGTATAGATCTAAAAAAAACTACCAATTTAGTTCAAATTTTAACACAAGGAAAGACCATGCTGTGAAAAAGTATGTGCAGACTTGATCCAGATAATTTAGAATCTGGATGAGATCTATTGATATCGCAAAAAACCCTGGTTCAATTTTGCTCCTATTTGAACACAAGAAAGGGTATGACCATACACTAGGATTCCACAACTTTGGATAGTATCATAAGAAATGCAGAAAAAATCCAGAAAATCAGAAAAAATCCAGAAAACCCGAAAACTACAATGTGACAAAACTGTGATGTAACGGGTCTGCAATCTCTGATTGCTCTTGTTCCGCAAGTATTTACCTACTTAACCCTTTAACACTCAGATCAGCCAAAAACGGCTTCAAAAGTGGTCTTGGGAAATGTCCATTTGCAGACAAAGAGAAGACTATATTTTTTAATTTACCACTGGAATGCCTGGCTCGATAACCGAGCCAGTCATTTCAGTGGTAAATTTTCAAAAATAGTCTTCTTGTTTTGAAAATGGACATTTTCTTAGAAAATTTGTTAATTTCTTTAACAAATAAAGGGTTAATGGGCATCCAGTGGACCTTTCCAAGTTTATCCATCCATCATATGATGTCATAATCAACTACGTGATGTGTAAGATGACATCATCAGTGACTTGATATTGCCCGTCCTTAACTCTTAATAGTCTGACACGTTGTACGAATTGTATGTCTTTACCATTTAATAAACATTCTGTTGAATATTTTGAAACTAATTTAACTGTCAAATTAGTTTCAAAATATGTAACAGCTTATCTGTATAGTTTTCTGGAAATTGATAGTAAAGGAATTCAGAGATTGATCGATCCCAACACGGACATGGTATGAGTGGAGTTTTGATAAAGAGGGACGGGGCATAGCTAAAACTGTAACGGTCCATTACACAGCTACCAATAGTCATCCTTCAAGTATATAATAGTATGACCTGTCTTAGGCGACCCCTTTAAGGGAATGCTAATAATTATAGCCAGTATCTGTGCTCACTTTGTATTATTGATTTGCTATGTTAGGATTTTACTTCTGGAGCCAAAAGAATGTGCATCCTTAAAGTGATGATTCCATATCATATATATCTTGTCACATTCCTGTGTCAGTATCACAATTATCTGCTTTGTAATTATCGCGTAAATGATCGCCACCATTTTGTCTCCTCGAGCTATAGTGGGTGATGTCATGTAAGTGTCAATGCTTTACATTCTTTAATATGTAATGATCATCTTGTTGACTATTTTGATACTAGTTTGGCAGGAAGTTGTTGCTGCCTATAGATGGCAGCATCAACTTCCTGCCAAATTAGTTTCAAAATATTCAACAGCTTACCTGTATTCATGATTGCTTTCATATCACATTGCTAAATTATAGATGGCACCTGTATGACTGAGCGCATATACCGAGGCAGACACGGTAGGTCTTCTCTGATCGGTTTGAAAGTAAATCATATAACTGCCTTCATTGACTGGAGAAATATATCAACATTTAGCTACGTCTAAAGGCTGAATATCTTTCATTGTGGGCATGATAAAAGCTAAACCGTCATGGATGAAATAGGGGTGGTAAATTCTACCACCTGAATGGTTAGTAAAAGACAAGGTGATGTTTCATTTAAACAGTTCATGGTCAAGAAGACTGAAATTCTTGCTTAATGAATGTCCAATTGTTGACCAAGAGAAGACTTATTGAAAATTTTACCACTCCTCCAAGCCACTGCAATGTCCTGGGTTTGAGTCCGCTTGACAATTAAATGGTTAAGATAGATGTCTGGAGCACTGTTTACTGTCAATAAAGTACCTGTGGGAACCCCAGTCAGTGACTGCATGCGGTGGATATGGTCATTAAACTCTTTACTAGCCAAGCCAGCCATTCTGCAATGGCCTTTTACAAATGTTCATTTGCAAGTCAAAAGACATATATTTTAAAATCTTTATAACTGGAATGACTGGCTCGATTATCGAACAAGCCATTCCAGTGGTAAGTTTAAAAAAATATGCTACATCAACAGGAGAAAAGGTTAACGTGGTATTTTCATCTTTATAGCTCATTCATGCTTTTCTTCATGGTTTTGCCAGATCCTTTGTAAATCAAGGATGCTTATTAACATGGCATCAAGTTGTACACCTATAACACTCAAGTCGGCCAAAAATGGCTTCTGCATTGGTCTTCCAAAATATCCATTTGTAGACAAACAGATTAATTTTTGAAAAGTTACCTCTCATTTCAGTGATATATTTCTCAAAAATAATCTTAGTCTGTAAGTGGACATTTTCTATGAGACAATGAACCTGTAAGTGGACATCTTCTATGAGACAATGAACCTATGGCAGTTTATCCATCGATCATATGATGTCATAATCAACTAAGTGACGTGTATGATGACGTCATAATCATGCCATCACGAATGACTCGCTATAGCCCATCTGAAATACTTAATGATTTTGCTATTTAATAAACTTGGTGTTGAATATTTTGAAACTAATTTGACTGGATGCTGTTGCAATGGCTTACCTGTATAGTTTCCTGGAAATTAACAGTCGGGGATTTCAGGCATCGATCGATCTCAACACGAGCGAGGTGTGGGTGGAGCTTAGCGAGAGATGGGTGGGGCATAGCTAAAAATGGAAAGGTCCATTAAGTTTTCTTGAAGAAATTTGAGGGTTAAAAGTTTATTCAAATGTCGACTAAAGCATGCAGCTAGCCTATACCATGTTCTTAAGAAGAGTCATTGTATTTTTCAGGCTTCCCAGTCAGATGGCAAGGATTTAACATCCAAGAATCGGGAAGTTAAGCGTCGTTCGCTACTGCCTGCACCAAAGAGCTACAGCAAGGTAGAGTCGAAATTACCGCCAACAGTTCCTGCATCATATACATCTAATGAAATTATTTCTGATAGTGATACTAAACCAGAACCATTGTCACAAATTCGTGATGTCACTGTACCACAGAATCTCCAAACCAAAAGCTTTCGAAAGGGTGATCATGTGTGTATAGGCGGCGTCAAAACGGGTACAGTGCTATACTTTGGGAGAACTCATCTCGCTGATGGAATATGGTGCGGTATTCGGCTGAATGAAGCAGAAGGAAAACATGATGGTGAGGTACAAGGCGTTCGTTATTTCACCTGCGAGCCAATGTGTGGTATTTTCGCACCTGTTGACAAAGTAGAGCATCTTAGTTCACAGGATATACAGGTATTAGATAGTCCTAGTAGCAAACAAAAAAGTGATGTGACTGAGAAAAGAGATGAAATAACAGAGATAACAAGACAGACATGTGCTATTCCTAAACTTCCTAGTCAAACACAACAAAGCAAATTGCACGCAGAAAGTAGGCACGGTCAACGCCGTTTACCTAGGCCCAAATCTTACGCATTCCAAACTGATTATGGTTTAGGTAGCTTGGAAGGAAAATCTGACCCTGTTAGATCAATTGATGTCGACGATCCCATATTTACAACTGACCTCTGGATTGAGGACATTCCAGAGCCTGAAAAAAGGCCTAAATATTCTGAACACCAGAGAACACTTGTTTTAGGAAAATGTAAATCAGGTGAATTATCTGAAAGCCAACCCATTTCTACTTTAATCTATGATGATTCCGTAAAAGATCTAGTCAATTCTGTTGTAAGTGATGAAATATTTGTCAAGCCAGCATTAAAGGCAAGAGCAACCTCCCGATTACCTACTGGATCGCGATTGCCACAGATATCACAAACACGTAGCACAATGTCAAAACCCAAACAGGACATCAAACTAGAATCCATGGAAGCAGTTGAAGAACAGGTCGGTGTTAAAAGTGTAACTTTCAGTGAAGCAGTTGGTGAAGGTATTCCGCTTCAAACGAGTCGTCATTCTAAACAAAAACATCTTCCCAAATTTAATGATGGAACCTTTGTTATGGAAGATGAAGTGGCTAATAAACCGGTTAATTCTACCTTTGTTTGTCCAGGAGCACCCGAAAATGACATACTCAACATCTCAACAGAAAGTGAAGAAGATAAATCAGATTCTTTTACGTCTGATGAAGAATTGTCACATGGCATTCGCAACCAACTTGAATCTGGGAATAAGCAGTATTTTAATTTGACATTTGAGCCATACGATGAAGATTCACCACCCAAAATATCACCAGAAGTGTGTCATGAGTCACCTAATGCATTACCTTTACTCAATCGGACGTCTGATAATGTGTCGAAAGGGGGTGATTCTGAGGTCTTGGAAGGAACGCAGGTGATATTGATGGAAGCCAATGCCCTTCAAGAACTCATGATAAATGGAAGCCATCTCCAACATCAGTCTAGCTTGGAGATTCTTGATGTTGACCTGGAGGAACTAGGAGAAACGGGTATAATCAGTCATGCTGGCCATACACCGTCAAGTTTGGGAATCCTAAATGTAGACTCGGTTGATATGTCCACTGGTGATGGGCAAAGTGTACAGAAATTATTAACCAAACAGGCAATCAGTGAAATTCCTACTTTAGATAGATACCCGTCTTTGTCATCAGATATTCGGCTATCACGTCAACAGAAAGAATCAGTTAGTTCAAGTCTGAACTTTAATATGGCCAATGCCATAACGTCAACACCAATGTTTGCTAACAGAGAATGTGTGTCCGTGTTTGAAGATAGTTCCTTCGAAGAGCTCCATATTAACGACGGTGAAGAACACGCACATGACAAATCTGATCGCCCTCTAGACCATACACCAGAAGAAATTGTACATCCTATAAATAGCGAAACGAATCAAGGTATAAATAGGAAACTCAACATGACATACAATTTGCAAAATAGTAACGCCCACATGCTTCAAGTTGCTGATCAATTGCTAACAAATACAACACAGAGCACCGATAATGAGACGTGCACCACGCAGGAATCGTCTGCAAGTGAATCATCTGAGACTAGAACCAGTCCCAGGCCGATATCTGCAGACCTGAGAGCGATTATCCCTGCAGATATTTCCAATCATACTGGACATGATAGCTACGGAGGAGATCACCACCCTAAAACTGATATGGTGGGTTCAAGGAGAGACACCCCTAAGGATGAGAATGAGGTGGGTTTCATTGAGACAGATTCAGATGTTCTTAATAAGAATAATGATAATTTGAGATCTGAAGAAAATTTTGCCACGGATGACTTAAAGCAGATGATTGACTCTGGAATTTCTGACCGTTGGGATTTCGATGCGTGCGAATTGGGACCAGGAGAATTTGATCAGCTTTGTACTGAAGAAGTTGCTCATAGATCTGATACAACAGAAATAACCGTTATTGATAATAATCCTGAGCGACTAGCAACCAACCAGGACATTACTTCAAGTGAATCATCTCGCCAGGCACGTACTGTCATGACATCAAAATATGATCAGATGTTGGCGCAGCAAGATGAGCTTGCAGCTGAATTACGGGCAGGTTATTGCACCAAGAACAAACGACCAGTCTCGATGGTGTCATCAACTAGTGCTGATACAGGTGAGCTTAATATATAAATATGTCTCATCTGTCATATTTAGGGAGGTTAAAGCTTAAAATCGTTTTCATGAGAATTAGTGGTACCAAGTTATTCTGTTAACTGTAGCCTGCACTCAGAGGTGATGTTGACACGTTTTTACTCTCTATTTTGCCCTTTTAAAGTGATCCATCACTTAGATATTTGACCCTTTGACCGTAGACTGAAATGGAGGATTCCAGCTTATCCATCGATCATATGATGTCATTAACCCTTTAAGCCTTGAATTTATTCAAGAAAACTTCAATTTTTTCATCCATGTCATTTTACAGACCAAGAGAAGATTATTTTTGAAAGTTTATCACTGGAATGACTGGCTCGTGTATCGAGTCGGCCATTCCAGTAGTAGATTTTCAGATATAGTCTTCTCTTGGTCTGCAAATTGACATTTCTCAAGAACACTGTAGAAGCCGTTTTTGGCTGATATAAGTGTTAAATGGTTAAACTCATAATCAACTACATGACGTGTATGCCGAGGTCATACTGAATTACATCATGAGTGACATAACTAGGTTCATCACGAATGCTTAATTGATGACGGACTAAGCATTGTTGTATGAATTGTATGACTACTATTTAATAAACATGCTGTTGAATATTTTGAGACTAATTTAACATGGAGCTGTTGCCGACAGGCTTCAACAGCACCAGGTCAAATTAGTTTCAAAATATTCAACAGCTTGCCTGTGTAATTTTCTGGAAATTGATAGTCAGCGAGTCCAGGGGTTGTCTGATCCCAACACGAACGAGGTGTGGGTGAAGCTTAGTTTAAACTGGATTCCTCCATTACTACTAGCCAGTCACAATATGATGATGTCACCTGGCCTGAAAGACCAAGTGAGCTTATGCCGTGGCGAGCGTCCATCATGCTTAGGGCATAGAGATTCAAATTTGTTTAAACGGAACCGATAGGCCAATTTGATTCTTAGAATCATCTTTAAGAAATTTCTCCAATAACGCTTTACGGGATTGATCCATCAACCTTTTCTATAAACAGCTTCTCAAGAGTAATGGGCTGATCGACCCATTTGATTCTTAGAAATCTCTTGAAAAATCTCCAAAACCGCTAAATTGTGGTTTGATTCGAAACTCATGAAACATCATCCTGAACAACAGCTGAAACAAGTTTGTCCGAGGGAACTTGATGGGCCAAATGCATTGACGGCCATCTTGGATAACCGAGTTTTCCCGAAAATAAATTATCCAATGATCTGACAGGAATATTGGTGATCATACTATCATAGGATTTGTGAACTTAGCGCCATTTAAGTTTGTTCATGGGAAGATAGTAAACCTTGGCCGCTATTGACCAATCAGAATTTACTCTTATTTGTTTGTTTACGGATTTGGAAGCCGAAATTGGTTTTATATAGGTTTTTGGGTATTTACTCTTATTTGTTTGTTTACGGATTTGGTAGCCGAAATTGGTTTTATATAGGTTTTTGGGTATGGTGATTTCAAACTTTTCACTTTCGAACCTGTCGGATAAATGGGTAGGTTGCCATCTTGGGTTTATTCCAGTCAATAACTCCCATAATAAATCAATGGGAGGTTTAAAATGTCTTCTCAAGAACCACCAAACCAATTTAAACCAAATCTGATAGGACACATCCTTGTTAGCTCACCTTGGCCGAAGGGCCAAGTGATCTTATTCCATGGTGGCCGTCTGTCCATCCATCAAAACACATCTCCTTTATGATATTTGAAAGATTTCAACCAAATTGGCAGGAAGGATCCTATGGTGGTAGGCTCCTGAAAATCTATTCAGAATTTTGATTGGTCAATTTTTCTGGCGGTCATCTCAGATTTTCCGGAAATCATTTAAAATTCTATTATTCCAATATAAATGGCCCAACTTCAACAAAATTTGGGTGGACTAATTCTATGCTGGTAACTGGCGTCAACACTTATAACGAGAATTTTGATCGGTTAATTTTTCCAGCAACTTTGTACCATCTGGGAATACGAATAACACAATGGACAACACAAATGTAATTGTTTTATTGACTTTATTAAGTGTCCATATAGCTTAGATGATGCATGTTTGCGAAATGGAAGCAAAACGGAATCGGCAATTTTGTGAAACGGAAAATGGAAAATATTGAAGCAGAAAATGTCTAATTAACTGCTGTGCAGTGAAGGCACCGTAATACATTGTTTACAACTTACATGAGTAGCGTGCAGCTTTATTACACGAGTGACATATAAAAAGATATGTAATGCTTTAATTAATCTTGTGTAATGGATTATAAGCTTGATTATTATGTGATCAAATGTGCTTCATCATTGTACCTCAGATCAATGAAGCACATTTATGTGCCTCTGTGACAGCTTGTCAAAGAATGAAAACAATGTGTGTAATCAGGCCTGTGCTGTTGCAGTAACTGAAAATTGCATTGACACTGAGATGTGGTTCATTGTCTTTTTATTCATGCATACAATAAAGGGTCCACCAGTCTGTAGATAAAGAAGAAATGAATTACATGGATTATAATAGTATGAGACAAATCAGCCAATAATAAACGCAGCAGGTATTAACTGTTCATATTTACACACTCCTCATTGTTTAGTTTGTTATGTAAAGTAGGCTGGTAGGTACATGTTTAAATCAAAACTAACAATTACAA
Source organism: Chaetoderma sp. LZ-2023a (assembly GCA_034401795.1). Classification (NCBI taxonomy): domain Eukaryota; kingdom Metazoa; phylum Mollusca; class Caudofoveata; order Chaetodermatida; family Chaetodermatidae; genus Chaetoderma; species Chaetoderma sp. LZ-2023a. Next base: position 60,135,540 of record CM067366.1, on the reverse strand, counting down.
GAATATATACTAATAAAGATAAAAAAGAAATACAGGAGTAAATGATGAGTAAGCAAACGATATAATGTTACACGAGAACAATTGTGGTCATTAAAAACTAGAGGATCAAACCTGTAAATTTATAGAACCAAACATGGACAAGTGAATAGAAGGAACAACATATCCTGATCCAAAACAATCCCATATATCAAGAAGAAAAGACAGATCATACATTGAGACGCCATGAACCAAAACAATCCAACAAATCATCACTACAAACTCCTTTCTTAGTCAACAAGTCACCCAGTAACAACTTCGATGGAAGCCAACCAACTTTGTTCACCTCACCACTACTCAGCAACTCTCGCAACTCAGCCATTGTCACACGAAGTCTCTTCTCATTCACCTGCTTTGCTGTCTGCAAATTTTCCTGCATCAATTTGTTGTCAGTATATACCATCACTGAAATCTCATTCCGTTTGTAACAGTCTTCATATATCTCTGTGAGCATACAACCCAAATAAATGGCATTGTCTACTACATCAACCGTAACCAGGGCCTCAGCAGCCAGTGTACTATGTACAATTCTTCTGATCTTGTTGGCTGACCAGTCAAGAGGAGCACTTCGGCCATCCTTTCCCTTGAGAAATATAACATAGCCACCAGCACTTGAACTGCCCGCCATCTGGTATATTCACCCATGAGGGATCGGTAAACACTTCCAAACTGAAGTCTTCAAAGTTACCTAAATGCTGATACAACACCACTTTGCCTCTTTTTAACTATGAACTGCTTTATTAGCATCAATAGCATGCTGTACTCGAGGTTGTTTTGCTGCCATACTGAGAACCATCATATCAAATGTAACATCAGGCCTGGTTTGACTGCTAATCCAGTTCAACTGGCCCACTACTCCTTGAAGATCATGACTCTTTACTATCAAGAAATGCCTCACTGTCTTGTTTCTTTTTAGTAGACATCTCCACAGTTCTCATCTCACCAATATACCTATTTTGCTGAATCAACACCTCGCCATCCCGTCTGAACAACATCCAAGCCCAGATATGTCAAGCTTCCTCCTTGTCGCTTTCCTACCTTGTATCGCTTACAGATCGGTTTAACTACCTTGTTCATGAATAAATCAGTACCAGAAACCAAGAAATCATGTACATGCATTAAAACATACCTTGAAGCCTTCCATTACTGTACCAGCGAAATAACGCCTTATCTAAAAGAGACTGCCTTATCTAAAAGAGACTGCTTGCACTGGAGATCCTTTAAGTCACTCACTACACTGAAAAAAACAATTCCTTGCTGCATCACCTAAACGATATGCCACCTTCCTTAGCTTCCACACATATCCTTCTGCTCCAGCCTCTGCTGGTGGTCTGACATAAACACCTATCGATTTCTTTTCCTTGTAAAAATGCTGCCTTTATGTCAAGAGTTTCACATTTCCGTCCTTCATTAGCTGTCACTGCAAAGAACGTCTGCAATGTAGGCTTATCAGCAGTTGGAGAATCTGCCTGAACACGACATTCTTCTTCAAAGCCACGAACCACCAGTCTGGCCTTGGCTCCCTTATTACCATCTGGAAAAACCTCCGTAACCACCCATCTAGTAGACAATGTCTTTTGTCCTTTCTCTTTCTCTTCAGTATATACTTCAAAGGTCTTCCAATTCTCCAGCTGACTTTCTTTAGCTTGCACAACTTTCATGTCAGCATGACGCTCCATAGGTATGAAAACAACGTTTACTGCTTCATCTCCGCTTGCCTCATCCAAATGACCATCATCCTCACAAATAATCTCATAATCAGCAGTTGCCAAATCTATCCCAAGTTTCTTTTCATCTTCATTGTTTTGTGCATTAAACCAATAATTGTTTCTACCTGTGGACTTTCCTCCACACCCTAGGACAGTAGCTATCAACCACTGATCACCTGAATGACGATACCTAATCATATCGCCTTTTTCTGGAAAATCTTTTGATCTCCTGACTGTACTGACATTGCCTTCGCTGTTCTGAGCTCTGCTTATTGATTCAACTCGTCTGTTTCTGTCAACAGTTACTCTCGTCTTGAACACACTCTAATTATCTCTTCCTCTATCTCTATGATATCACCATGACTGACAGGCATAAACTCAACACTATCATTATTTTCCCCATTTGCATGACAACCATCTTCACTCTCAACAACATCCACAATTATCTCAGAGCTGGTAAACTGTGATGGGGATGGCAAAATCTCACTCAACTCCAGAGTCACTTACTTCAGGACTTGGTTTAACAAATTCCTGACCAAGTTTTACCATTCTACATGTAGCCACTCTGACCAACTGATCACCATGCCGCACAAAGACAATCTTTCCATCCTGCCCAATAACTCTGCCAGGACCACGCCAATGATTACTGTCATCACGCTTCTAGAACACTTTGTCACCTGAATTGAATCTTTCTCAATGCTGTCTTATTCACTCTGAAGACTCTGCCTTTACAAAGGCTCTTGTGGCAGCATGCAAGGTATTACGATGTTTTGCAACTCTTTCACTGGTCGCCCCATCCTCCATTTCTGGCAACTTAGTAGTCATTACGGAGGGCAATTTCGGATTTTGACCATACACTAACTGATATGGAGAAAACCCGTTATGGTTCAGCATAGCATTCTTCGCGTTTAGCGCCCACACCAATGCTGTCTCAACATTCATGTCAGGATCTTCCTCAATCATTCTGCAAACAGCAGCATCAGTTACAGCATGATTACGCTCACATATACCATTTGACCATGGCGATTCAGCACCTGTCGTACACATTTGTACATTGAACTGCTCTGACGTTTCTTTAAATATATCATTGCAAAATTCACCGCCATTGTCCACAAGGAATTTTTCTGGAGCACCCAAACCTGATGCAATCCACACATGAACAACATTTTCAACAATCATGGATGGAAGCTTTCTTTTTGATAATCTTCGCCAAACTGAACCGAGTATGTATATCAATAATATGTAGGAAATAGACACCACTCCTGAACAGCTTAAGATCAAGTCTCATTAAATGTATTCGCTAAAGGAAGACAAACAGCCGTTCTTGCAGGTGTTTTCTTGAATCGCTTACATGCTGTGCAATTTTCAGAGATCTCTTCAATCATTCTTTCAGTGTCGTCATTAAGAGCTTCAGCATTCCTCATCAGTGCCTTAAGATTCTTTGAAGATGGATGAGCAAACTGCTGATGCAATTTCAGAACAAGCCTTGCTTTCTCCTTCTGATTTTTCTTCAATTATGAGGTGAACATTCTCAAGAGGCACTTCACATTCCTTGAGGGGCAGACAGTAATGACCCGATCTAGTGGTCTCTAACTCAACTATTTTACCAAAAATACTGACAGTATTTTTCTCAAGATCCAATTTCATTTCAACTCGCTTCATGTCTGGCTTACTCAGCAACAGTGGTATATCACTATCAACCACATCAGTCAGGATAACAGTTTAATGTCCAGCAATAGTAACTGGTATTTCCAGCTTCTCAAAAGAAACCTTTTTGGTCTCGCCTCCAAATCTAAACTTCGTACCTCCAGGAAAATGTTTCACCTGATTCAGTTCTGGAGTTAATGATTCTATATATGTATCTTTCCACACCTGTGACAGTCTTGGTACAGGCACTGTCCAGTAGTGCTGAATTCATCGCTTCACACATCAAAACCTGCTTATCCTCCATTGAAAAGTCTTTAACTTTCATCACCTGGTCATCTTTCACTTCCAAAACATCCTTACTCATGTTTTCCCAAGAATCGGGACAATCCCTTTGTAAATGCCGAATAGATTCACATATGTTACATTTCATAAGATTTCCATAAGAATCTTTAGGATTTATGCGACGTCTTACCACATTTTCTGCTGATCCACCAGCAGCCACACCACCTCTATTGAATGATCTACCACGACCCATACCAAATCTTGAACCACCACCAAATCGACCATAACCTCTACTTCCTCTAACTCCACCACAACCACCTTTATAATTTGACCTTCATTATTTATAAGGTTAACAGGCTCTTCTTTCATCTTAAAAAAATCTATCATCATTTACATTTCTCCCTGATTGTGGTGCATCTACGTGAAACTTCTTTAGAGCACTTTTCATTTGAGACAACATTTCGTCTTTCTCACCATAATCAACAGCCGTCAAAACAATTTGACGATCGTTCTTCTCCAGCTCACACCCATTTAGAAGTTGCATGGCCAAGACCACATCAGGGAGAATGATTTTTTCCTTTTTCATGTGATTAACATTTTGTTTATACTCTGCAATACATTGTCTCATCACGTTTTCTACAGTCAATGAAGGTTGACCACACTTCACAAACATTTTGACCACACTTCACAAACATTACTTAAATCATCCTTTTTGAAGCTTTTATCAAGTTCAGTGAATACACCATTATCGGCATTTATATCTATATCCTTGTTTTGAATGGCAAGTCTCACTTTTTCTCGAGCACCTGTTGAATCATCAACTGGCAATGCAACCATTACCAATCTACCTCTTCTATTTGTCGCTGTTGTGGTCCAACTGTCCCATAGTTCAACTTCAAACCTCCACGCATCATAGGACAATTTCCCAGAGTTCCATGCCAGTGGAGCCCTTATGTCAACTTCTCAGTCTCTTTCAGCAGTCGCCATTGTATACACACAATATGCTATTATAGTCACTCTAAATATACACACTTTGTAAAGGAACCACGCTCCGCTACCTTGAAAATTGCATTGACACAGATTTGATTCATTGTCCTTTTATTCATGCATACAATAAAGGGCCCTCCAGTCTGTAAATAAAGAAGAAATGAATTATATGGATTATAATTGTATGAGACAAATCAGCCAATAATAAACGCAGCAGGTATTAACTGTTCATATTTAACAGTAACCTGTTCAAAACGTTCTCCATGAGGCTGCCGTAATTTATTTTAGGGGACCTGAAACGGGTTACCTTAATCTGTTGGGTTACCATTGGAAATGTTATGGCACAGGCTTGATAATTTTTAGCTCGACTTTACAAAGTAAAACGAGCTATATTGCGATACCCTGCACAGCGTCCGGCGGTGGTGGAGGCGTCCAATTTGCGTTTACCTCAACTTTTCTTTTTATATCTGGTTTGGTTAATCATACGGGACCCAAACTGGACACATGCTTCCTTATAAGGACACAACATCCCACAATGATGTTTAGGTCAAAGGTCAAGGCCACTGTGGCCTTGTTAAAAACATTGGGTTTTTACAACATTATTGTTTTCCATTTAGCTCAACTTAGCAGTTTATATCTCATCTTGTGTTAATCATGCTCGACCGAAACTTGGACACATGCTTTATTATAATAACACAGCATGACACAATAACCTTGCGGTCAAAAGGTCATGGTCACTGTAACCTTGGAATAAATCTTGTTTTTTAACAGTTTCCGTTTAGCTCAACTTACCAGAATATAGTTTTGTTTAATCATACGGGACCCAAACTTGGACATGTGCGTCCGCCGACCATCCATCATCCATCCATTGTGTGTCTGTCAAATCGTTTCTTCTTAACACTGACAGATTTCAACCAAATTTGCCTGTTAAAATCCCATGCTGGTACCCTCCAGAATTTCTATTCAGAATTGTTTAATATTTTATTTTGGGTGAAAATCTTAGCTTTTATTAAAAATTTCCCGGAAATTGTCAAAATGCTACTCATTTGTTGCTGGACATAATTCAACCAAATTTGGCTAGACAGATTCTATGGTGCTATAGGCTTTAGAACTTGTATTCAGAATTTTGATTGGTCAATTTTTTGGGAGAAAAGCTTAGATATGAAAAATTTAACAGATACTTCTTAGTTGCTTAACATATTTCAACCAAATTTGGATAGAGGGACTCTCATGCTAGACTCCAGAACTTCTATTCAGAATTTTGACTGATCAATATTTTGAGTGAAAGTCTTAGATTTTATGAAAAATTTAGCAGAAATGGTTAAAGCGCTACTCTTCTTAACCACTGGGCAGATTTCAATTTAATTGGGCAGGAAGGACCCTATGGAACTAGGCTTCAGAACTTGTGTACAGAATTTTGATTGATAAATTTTTCTGTGTCCATTTTGGATTTTCCAGAAATCCTTGAAAACACTACTCTTCCTTAATCAGTTTTAACCGATTTCATTGAAACTTGGGTGGATTGCTCCTATCGTGATCAACTTCAAAGGTTCTAATGGGAATTTTGATTGGTCAATGTTTTTGGCAGGGATCTTGGATTTTCCAGACATTTTTTAGTAGAGTTTAAATGGCTACTACTACTACATTTGTAGTTAATTAACGACTACATTTCAACCAAACTTGGGTAGAATGATCCTATGATGATAAGTAAGCTTCAGGAAATGAAATGAGCATTTCGATAGGTCAATCTCTCTGGCGGTCATCTTGGATTTTCCAGAAATTTTCCATCATGTCTATTTAAATGCAAATGATTATGAAATGCTAATGGTACAGATGAGTGTCACAGGCCCTTGGTGATAAGTGTATTGATAAGCCTTCTATATGTCTAGTGTTTGAAGTCAAGCTTCACATATACATGTAGATCATTGTAACATCGAGCTTCATGGTTGCATTGCAAACACATTTCTGGTTAAAATGTTAACATGCTGATTCTCATCATCTTGTTATCCTGAATCATTAACCCTTTAACACTCAAATATGTTCAAAGAAATTTCAATTTCCTCATAGAAAATGTAGTTTCGCCCCTACGCTTCTACCGGTGTCAAAAATAGGATTTTCCTAACCACAACAATATATCTCAAAACGGTACCGAAAAGGGAAACCTTCATGAAAATAGGTGCCCCAGGGGCACCATTCATATACCTGGTTCCCCCTTACACTTCTACCGGTGTCAAAAACAGACACCAACATTTCAAAATTCGGTGGCGCTCTGACACCGGCGGTGCCACACTTTCCAGAATTATGACACCGAGAAACCAACAGGGGAAGGGACACCGCTGAAAGGGCCACCAAGATTTTGACTGGTGCCTGGGCTATAGGGTATAAAAGGCAGAGAAAAATCAGTCTCGGGTCATTCAGACGTTTGAGTCTCACCAGCACTCAGCGTAGGGTTGCCTGATATAATTCAACTGAGGATATTCCCGTACGTTTGAAGACGTTATTAATCGCCCATAGAGTTACAGGGTTAAATATTCTACACACTGTACCCAGTCTGTTTGATGCGCGTGATGGGAAAGATTTAAAATTACATATTGTTTAAATTTCATGATTATTCATCCTCTTTTTTTTTTTCCAAAGGTTATGCAGCAGATACCGATTCAGAGCATGGCACAATAACGAGTCATTCACCATCTGATTTGTTGAGACATGATGGAGGTCATGGGGGTCAGGAGAACATCCCAGAGTGCAACACTGACAAGGCTGGAGCGTATGTTGCGACATTTCAGAGTTATCAACCAGGTATTATAGTGATAACGATCGCTTAACTTGCAGTCTCATTCTGAATTATTTAAAGAGCTTTGTTGCAAAGAATGTATAAGTATTTAAGGCGTTTTGAATCTTTTGAAAACTATTGACTGATTGAATCTGCCAAATGCAACGAATATTCTACATTCAATATATATATATATATATATATATATATATATATATATATATATATATATATATATATATATATATATATACATACACAGAAATTTAATTGATTAAATTTTCTGGTGTTTCCAAAAATCTTTCAAAACACACATGTATCCTTTAAAATTACATAATTTCAATCATACATGTACTTGGCTAATAGGACCCGAAGGCGGTGCTAACCAGTTCCAGAATTGTATACATAAATCTGATTGGTCAATGGTGTTATTGGCCATCTTGTAGATGTATTTCTTTAATAATAATAATGTTTCTACATAATACAACACCGTTTCATAAGATTCAACAACTTACAACATGATTATTTTACAAATGAGATACTTGTATATATAATGACTGTTGATTGGCATAATTGGTGTGGAATGCAGTATTTCTATACAGTAATGCTCAGGAATAAATTTGAATATTTACAAAACAGAAGCAGGTTAGTTAGAACAATCTTGAACACGATGGAAGAAATTTTCTGTTGAGTATTTTGGACTTAATTTGGTTGGATGCCATTAACACTGCCTGTATAGGCAGCAATGGCTTCCAATCAAATTAAGTTCAAAATATTCAACAATACGTTTTATTTTGATCTTGGAAACATGTTATTCCAGAGCTGTACTGTATGTCACGTTCTTGTGTTTTAATTGTCTTTGACTGGTTCCAGGCAGTAGCGATATATCTGCATCTATTTTATCCATCATGAACAGTTGTTGATTAGCTGATAATTACTGAGCACAATCTGTGAACTCACTGATTACTAACAGTACTTAGTAGCTCAGCATGGGGGGAATACATGGACTGTCTAAACAGAATGGTGTCTTCTTGGAGTCTCTGAGTGTCAGGGATGCAGGATTAATTAACACATTATTGGTCAATATTTGTACAGAGAATTGAAGTTGGTGAGCTTTGTGAGTGTTGATTTGCAGGGCAATGAGAAGGCTATTTTTTAAAGTTTTGTCGCTGAAATGGCTGGCTCGACTATTGAGCCAGTGATTCCAGTGGTAAAATGGCAAAGATGGTTTTCTCTTGGCCTTCAAATTGACATTTTTCAAGAGCACTGCAGAAACCAGTTTGACCCCACCTGAACCCTGTCCCCGCCCTGTGGGCAGAGGCTAATGTAAGTGTTGTCTAGCAGTCGGAAATCGTATAGGTAACTCACTTAACAAATTTGATTGAATTCCTGAAAGTGGTTTCGGAGAAGATAGCTGGACTGACAGATGGATTGAGCCGATTGCAATATCCTCATTGTTTTTTCAAAATGTGTGGGGATAAAAACATATAAAGTAATACATGGATTGAATGACCCGAGGACAGTAGATTTCCGAACTTATTTACCAAAATTTAATTTGTTAATCTTTGCGATGGCCATCTTGGATTTTCCAAAAAAAACTTTCAGACATCTTTCAAGTTGTATCCCCTTCAAAAATGTGGCACATATATATATATATATATATATATATATATATATATATATATATATATATACATACACAGAAATTTAATTGATTAAATTTTCTGGTGTTTCCAAAAATCTTTCAAAACACACATGTATCCTTTAAAATTACATAATTTCAATCATACATGTACTTGGCTAATAGGACCCGAAGGCGGTGCTAACCAGTTCCAGAATTGTATACATAAATCTGATTGGTCAATGGTGTTATTGGCCATCTTGTAGATGTATTTCTTTATTTCACCTTCATCATGTACACAGACAAAACATTCTATCCTGACCACAATAAGAAGTTCTTAAGAGAACCGTCTGAATATTGTCAGAATAGTTCAATTGAGAATTGCTTGGGGTTGAAGTAGTCGGCAATATCCATTCAAATTGCTTTGTGTAACACGCATGATGATATAACACAATTGAAGGATCTGAGTTGTCACTCGAAGATCTGACAGCATAATTAAATTACATCACTTGTTAGCTGACGCTACAATCAAAATGACGTAGCTCCCTCCTGAAAACTGAAGGATCTGGTATGAAAAGGTACAAATCACATGTACTTGTTATGAATTTACAGGTTAATAAACATTCTGTTGGATATTTTGAAACAAATTTACTGGGAGTTGTTGCTGCCATAGGCAGCTACATCCTCCACCACAGTCAAATTAGTTAAAAAATATACAACAGTCATGACAGCTTCCCTGTATAATTATCTTGAAATAAAGATTTTGGGAATTCATTATTCAGTTTCAAATCGAATCCAACACCTAAGCACACACTGGATCCCTCTATTATCTAGTGCTTGCTTGTTTCAGTGCCGCATAGCCTGGAGAGTGACTCAGATCTGTACAGCGATGCCGCTACGTTAAACGCAGATTCTGAAACTGATCGTGATGACACTGACATGTAAGATAAGAACTGATATCATTAACCCTTTAACTCTTAGCACTCTAATGTCAACATCTCAAATTTTTTAATTAAATTAAAAGATAAACTGGTGTTCATTTTTAAATAAATTTGGTGGACGATGTTGCTAGACAGCAACATCGTCCACCAAAATTGTTTTAAAACGTACACCGGTTTCTTTGCTACTGGCACCGCAAAAAGATACAATGTTGACACCAGAGTGGTAAGGGTTAACAATTAAATTTCGTCAAGAAAATCTCAATCTTGTCATAGAAAATGTAAATTTACAGACCAAGAAAACCACTGTAATTTTATTTCTTGAACAAATCTGAGAGTTAACGGTTTAATGTGCATTTGTATGTAATCATATCTTTGTTATTTTGTAGACTATTATTATTATTATTATTATTATTATTATTATTATTATTATTATTATTATTATTGTTGTTGTTGTTTCCCTAAAGATATTGGTTATGTGGTGAATTCTATTTTTGTTTAGCTTCCCATCAGTGTCATGTTTACCTTGACAGCAAGATATCACCTCACCAGGTGCACCAGATCATATCAATGCAGTGAATATCTCTCTACCTGACCTGTGATCTGATTGGTTAATCTGACATGTAGTACTATTTTATTAGGCAAGTCTTGTGCCTAAGATATATAGAGAAAGCATGGTGTAATGGCCAGCACTCAGGACTACTTCGGGTTCACGCCTGAGCTGTGCGCTATGAATCGTTGTTGGAAACATTCATTTGGCAATCTCCTTCATCCCTTGCCTCTCCCCACACCAGGCCCTGGCGTAAAAGCATAAAACAGAACATCAGAATGCCACATTTATGCCACCTGAAAAGCCGTACATAGGCCTCTTCTGAGGGAATAAGTCCTCTTCGTGAATACTAACCCTGGAGTATAATAAATAGGTACCAGTGCAAAATCTGGGGAATAGACTAAAAATAAAACTCGCCTAGATCTATATGGCCTTAATAATAATGTTTAGCACTAGAAGTGTTTGCTGTGCGCCTGACGCTTGTCTTCACTTGGTGAAGCACAAAGTCTGAATAGTCTGAGCACGGAATGCACGCCCCTTTTATACCCTTGGGGTGGTGAGATCTGCGCATGCGTGGTGGGGGTGGTGACGACTTGGGGTGGTGGTTTTGGTGGCTTGGAGGCTTTGATGGTTCCAAGATGGTTTGGCAGCTAATTTAGGTGCTTTTATGGTGGCCTTAATGTAGGGCCGCCATGTACTGATTGTGGTTTTGGGCTTGGTGGTTAGGCGGCTTGAAGGCTTGCAGTTTTGGCGTTTCCAAGGGGGCTTGGCAGCTAATTTAGGCGTTTTTTATGGTGGCCCTGATGTAGGGCTGACATGTACTGATTGGGATGTTGTAGATTTCTGTATACGGTGGGTATAAGACCAATCAACCAATCATTGGTCTTATACCCACCATATATAGAAATCTACAAAGCCCCAATCAGCACATGGCAGCCCTACATCACGGCCACCATAAAAATGCCTAAATTAGCTGCCAAGCCACCTTGGAACCGCCAAAACCATCAACGCTGCAAACCTTCAAGCTGCCAGGCCACCTAGCCACCAAGCCCCAAACCACAGTCAGTACATGGTGGCCCTACATCAAGGCCACCCACCATAAAAGCACCTAAATTAGCCGCCAAACCGTCTTGGAACCACCAAAGCCGCCAAAGCTGCAAACCACCAAAACCACCATCCCCAAGCCTCCAAGCCGTAACCACCCCACCATGCATGCGCATGCACATGCGCAGATCTAACCACCCCAAGGGTATAAAAGGGGCGCGCATTCCATGCTCAGACCATTCAGACTTTGTGCTTCACCAAGTGAAGACAAGCGTCAGGCACACAGCAAACACTTCTAGTGCTAGTACTTCCATGGGGGCGCCGGGGACAGAGATAGTCATACCGTCCATCTCTGGCCTGACCCTCGACTCAGTGGACATCGATCTACAGAAGGAACCTTCCACCACTGACGTCACCGGTGACACATGGTGAGAAACGGAAGGCCAGCGGCCCCACACATGTGGAGGCTCACCCGTCATTACCGGCCAGGGGCAGGAAAAGAAGTAGAATAGAACCGTACAGAGACTCACCTACCAGCCACCAATAAACTTTGGCGAAAACTCCTGCAAGATGTCCAGGCCCTCGATGCAGCATGAGAAATTGAATGATGCAATAAAAACCAAGTGGTTTCCGAAGATGCTGAAATCATCAGTGCCATTCAACTCGGAAGAATCGGATTCTGTGTGCACAGCAGAATGGCGGAATCTACACGATGAATTCAGAAAAAAGCTGACCATACTTCTGGCATCACACACGGTCAACAAACTGGCCATGCTGTACTGTAAGGTGACCATTCACAAAAGGGTCTTCGCAGAGGCCTGGATCCACCAACTCCACACCATGGAACCATCTGGGATTAATCTAGTATGGTGAAACACGCTTTTTTCTTCAGTCATCAGGCAACAACCCCCGACAACTGGAAACGCAGTTATAACTGTAGATCTATATGGCCTGAATGGGAGATTCCATCAATTAACCTTTTAACACTTAACAGACCAAAAACAAAACGTATCCTTTATTATGTAAGGAAATTAATCTGTTGAATATTTTGAAACTAATTTTACGGGGCGCTGTTACAACAAACGGTACAAACAAATTAATTTCAAAATACTCAACTACTTTACGGTAGAGTTGTCTTGAAAATAAATTGAGATATTAGCATTTCAGGGGCTAAAAGGTTAAATTCACTTTGGAAATGAAAAGGGTTAATTGTCTGTAAGGGTTAACCATTTCACTGACAACGCCCTGAAAAAGTATCCACTTTACGATATAAAACTTGTTCTGCTGATTGTTTTGAAATTAATTTAACTAGAAAACGTTGCTGCCGACTGCCAGGCACATGAGTTTCAAACTATTTAAGTTTTCCTGTATGGTAGCGTTAAAGATGAGATATGGGGAACAGTGAAAGGGTTACTTGATTCAAGTCACTGCATAAGAATTACATGATGAAGATATATCTTCCATTCATTGGAAAGCGGAAGCTGAATATATATAGTAACATGAGTAAAACTGTACGAAAATGATCTTAAAATCTTAATCTTGGCGCACACTGATCCAGTCCATCAAGTGATATAAAAAGAATTCATGAAGAAATTGTGAACATGTGCATCGCTGTCAGTATACTGTATGTCATATTATAAATTATGTTCAGGTGAAAACATGTCTATATAGTCGTCTAATAATCCAGGTAACATTGTAAAATGTTATGAATGTGTGGGCAGCATGGGTGTGGGTTTTAGCACCCGGTTCATTTATACCTCGGTCGGTTCATTTATACCTCAATCGCACGGTATGTCAGCGAGAACATTCCGTAGGGGTTCTATCTTGTGCCAAATCGTAGATCTATTGTGCCAACTTGATGCAAGACTGGCAATCAATCAGACCTGTTTAAGAGACCACCTGGGTTGGGGGGTTGGTGTATGAGGAGCGCAGAACCTGATTGTCGTTCTGTAACGCTCAAATTTGTTTAAGAAAATTTGATTGTTCTCATACCAAGTGTACATTTGCAGACCAAGACTATTGTTGAAAATTTACCGCTAAAATGACTAACTCGAGTATCGAGCCAGTCATTCCAGTGGTGAACCTTCAAAAACAGTTCTATTGGTCTGCAAATGTTCTCGTACTAAGTGTTCATTTGCAAAGATTATTTTTGAAAATTTACTACTGGATTGACTAGCTTGATTATCGAGCAGTCATTCCAGTGGTGAATTTTCAAAAATAGTCCGATTGGTCTGTCAACACCACTGTAGAAACCGTTCTTGGTTGGTTGACTTGAGTGTTAATGGGTTAAGGCAGGTGGTTGGAAAACAAACGACACCTTGTTTTAAAGAACCACAATCTTGTACCCCCTTCCCAGCATGCCCAATAAGAGCAATCAGAGATTGTAGACCCTCGCCATCCCATTTTTCTCACATTAAATGATTTCTTTTGATTTTCCGGATTTCTTTGGATTCTCATGATTTATTCTTATTTTCTCTAACGGTCACAGTCAAAATTGTGGTGACCTAGTTTGTGGTCAGTCACAAATTTTCTTGTCTTAAAATTTGAACCAAATCAGACCAGCAATTTCTAAGATATCCATAGATCCAGAATTTGAGCGGATCTGAATCCATGTTTTTTTTTAAACTGGATCATGGCGAATGTCTGGGAAGCCTCTGGATTTGGACCAAATCGGGTCAGTTGTTTTTTAAGTTTTACAATACGTCCCAAGATCGTGAGGCAGGCAGGCAGGCAGGCAAGCAGGCAAATACAATAATCTCTTCCTTGTAACAGGGGACAAGCCATTAAAGGTAATGATAGTTGACTTATGCGATGTACTAATGAAGTCCACCTATCATTGATAACAATGTCTTGGAGTTCCTGCTTAGGTGGTCGGATAGGAGATGTTTGTCAATACACATTTCTGTATAAGTTACTGTAAATTTGCTTAATAACAGTCAGAAATCGAGTAGCTTACTGTCATACAGGTAGACGCTACACTGATAATTAGTATCCTCAAAATCACCATCATTTATACAGGTAAAAGTAGTCCGAGATGGGCTTAGTGTCAGTCGGTTAGTAGTCGTAGTAGCATATCATCTGATGAGTTCATCAGTCATGGATGGAGGTCTGGTGTATGTTAGTTGTTGAGTACTACCAATAGCTGGTATGTGGAGTAAACATCCAGTATGATGTGAGAACTATTTCTAACATGTTTAAGAATGTCAGAATTACTTCAGATCACCAGTCAGTGGTAGTCGTATTTGTAGTAGAGTCGAGAGTGTTGTATATTGAAACTTAGCTTTTAGGAAATGTGTATTATCAGTTAAATGTAGATTTTTTTGTATGATTTCTGAAGAATTTCTCTTTATTTTTGCAGATGCTTTGTTTCCTGAAAATCTAGTATTGCCATTTTAACCCTTTAATGATCAAATTTTATTAACAAAATTAGAATATTTTAGTGAATGTCCATTTGCAGACCAAGAGAAGACTATTTTTGAAAATTTACCATTGGAATTGCTGGCTCGGTTATCGAGCCAGTCATTCTAGTGGTAAAATTTCAAAAATTGTCTTCTCTTGGCCTTCAAATGGACATTCCACAAGAGGAGACCAGTTTTGGCCAGCTTGATCAATAAATGGTTAAAACACCCTTACAGAGAACAGGTTAGAATCTATTGAATGTTTGGAAACTGATTACATGAAGTTGTGGCTTACTTTGGCGTATTTGGAAGCAATGGCATAGTTACAAAATACACTATTCAGTAGAATATATATCTTAGATCTTGTGACATAGATCTTGTATGTAGTATAGGGTTAAAATAGTTAACCCTTACCACTCTAATGTCAATATTCTGTGTTTTACTGTGTCAATAGAAAAGAAACTAGTGTACATTTTTCATTAATTTCAACCAAATAAGTTAACCCTTTCATCGAAATATTCCCCATATTTTCAAGATACATTGAAATAATATCCGAGACAAGATCGACGACTTCACCGGATCATGTCAAAGCGGCTTCAAACATGGACGCAGCTGTGCAGACATTGTATGGGTTCAACTCATACTTGTGTCGGTAGTCATGTCCAAACACTGGGATTTCCACAAAATGGGCACTGCCATGTCATGAACCTTCGACACAATTAAACACTCAAAGATCCTAGATGTACTACACCAGGCCAGTTACAATGAAGATGAGCTACGACTAGTGAGACTACTGCTTGCAGACACTAGGCTGAGAGTACGAGTCAAGTCAGTGAAGTATGTAGAGTTTGAGACATCAATCGGCTCCCCACATGGAGATGGTCTATCCCCTGTGCTCTTCACCTGTTACCTGGCTGCTGCATTGAAATCTGTGTGGGAAAACTCCACAAGACCAAACCCTCCGGTGTCAATACTGGGCATGCCGCTAGAGGTGGAATATGACGACGATGTGGACTTTATAGATGAGGAAAAGAAACCCCTTGACGAACTTCTCCCAATAGCTGCAAGCAAACTAAAAATTGAGAATCTCTTTATGAATGAATCCAAAATAGAGTTCACCCACATATACCTATCTACAAAGCATGAAACTAAAGAAAATGCCAATCCACTCCGTGGCGGCGAACCATGGAAGAAAAGTAAAATCCTGGGCTCACTGCTTTGCAGTACTGCTGACATTGCTGCACGCTGCATCATGGGGAACATAGCTTTCCCATCCTTCTGGAAGCTATGGATTCGTAGATCAAAGATGCCCTTGGTAAAAAGACTACGTTTCTACAATGCAACCTGCGTATCCTTGATGATGTGTAACTGTAACAGCTGGGCAGCTTCAAAGGCAACACTAGACAAACTTCAAACTTGATGCCTGCCACCGCAAACACCTACGCACTATCGCTGGACACTGATGGCCAGAGAGCATAATTTCCAACGATGCACTGTACAAGATGTGTAATACGCCGCCGTTGTCTGTAAAAGTTGCCCAGCAAAGATGGTCCATGTTTGGCCATGTGCTAAGGATGCCAGAAGACACACCAGCACAGAGAGCCTTGGAATTTGCCCTACTTGCAGCCAGCAAATACAGAGCCAGGAGAGGACGTCATTGCATAAATCTGCTAAGCGTGCTACGAGGTGACCTCAAGAAAGCAGGATTAGGTACACTCAAGTCAAGAATGGACTTGAGGAAGCTAAGGATTTTGGCTGAGGACAAGACATAGTGACTGAAGAAGGACTGATTGCAGCTGTAGGATGTTTCTACTACTACAGCCGTGAAAACAGTAATGATACATACACACATTGAAATAATACAGGGTTGAATATTTTGAAATTAATATGATTGGAAGCTGTTGCGAACCACATTACAGTTATATTAACTTCAAAATATTAAACAGAATATGATATGAATCGGAAAGAAATTAGATTCTCTGGGATTTGTCAATGAAGGGTTAACATGTTTCCAAAGCAAAATAAAACATACGATCGAATATTTTGAACATAATTGTATTGGAAGACTTCGCTCTCTCCTTTTCAAGGTAACCATGCAGGAAAACTAGTAAATATTTAGAAAATTATTTGACTGAACTAGTAACGATATTGAAAATTATTTCAAACTGAAAGTAGTGGTAACATCGGGTTCCAATCAAATTAATTTTATTGATATTCACCAGAGTATTCCTTATGATGTGAAGGAGTTGGTGTATCCCTATTGTAGTGTTGAAAGCATTTATTTAGGAGGGACTAAAAATGAGTGTTTATTTTGAAAATGAAGTTGTGCAATGCTGAACAGTACTTTTCTAGTTTCAACTGGCCGGTGATGCATTCAAAGGGGTAGCTCTGACACTGCTAAATTGATTCCTATCGGCTTGATTCTGTGGAGTTAGTGGATCCAGTCGCATTCTTTTGGCGTTCTCCAAGTGGTGGATTTCGGATATGTTGAATCTGAGGATCTAGGACTTGAATGAAACTATACTGCATATCATTTCTCTGGTGCTTGGGTCTGTTGAAATGGCGAAATACCGGTGCGTCGTATCTGTTGTGTTTGTACAGGTTCGTGATGGAGTGTAGGTTCTCCTGGATCCTGATCTTAAATGGATGCAGGGTTTCTCCTACATACCGTTTGACACAAATCTTGCAATTGGTAAGATAGACTATGTTGCGGCTTTGGCAGTTGCCTATTATTTTGGCTTTGTAGAACAAGCCGGTATGGAAGCTTTGGGAGAACCTGGAGTCGTCCATGTTTTTGCAGAATGTTCCTGAGGAGGTTGGTCTGGGTTCGATAGTTTAGCCCTGACGATCGTATCCTTGATTGTTTTATTCTTTTTGAGCCCCAAGACAGGTTTCTCTCGGAAGGCCAGCCTGCACTGTTCTATATCCTGTAGGATGGGTATTTAGAAATGGTGTCTTTCAGCATCAAACCTGTGCGGTTGAATTCGCATACAGATTTGTCTGTAGGATTTTTTTGTCGGTCAGGTTCTTGGATTGGGGTTGATGAGTAGCTGGCAGTCCTAGGACCGAGCTGCGTGCATCGCTTTCTGTAAGATATTAGCAGGATATCCCCTGGCCATGTAGTGGTCCTGCAGGGCTAGGCTGTTTCTATCAAAATCATTGAGTGTCGAGCAGATCCTTCTTAGCCAGTACTTTGCTAGACCGCAAGATTTTTCAATAAAACGGTTTTCAACAAAGAGTAATTAGCATAAAATTTACATTATGATTCTGAGCAGTAAAATAGGCTTTATCTAGCTATCTTCCTTGGGCAGTCAATAAAAGAAATGTTTGTTCTGTTTGATAGGGAGGAGCCGCAAGCGAGCACTATCTGTGGATATGGAGAAGGCGGGGAGACAGGCGAGAACTCTGAGACGGAAAGCACCAATGACATCACAGAAGTTCATGTATATGTAATGATGTTTGTCGTTAACCCTTTAATGATTAAGATTGGTCAAGAAATCAAGAGTTTTGTTTAGCCGATGTCAATTTACAGGCCAAGCGAAGGCAATTTTTGAAAATTTACAACTAAAATGACTGACTCAATTATCGAGCCAGTCATTCCAGGTGTAAATTTTCAAAAGGTGCCTTCTCTTAGCCTCCAAATAGACCTTGCTCAAGACCACTGCAGAGACAGGTACTGGACAGCTTGCCCATTAAAGATGTTAATAATAATTATGTTAATGATGGGTATTCAGAGGATACTAAGTGTCGCCCTCCAAGTCATCATTGTCAAGGAAGAAGACATTTGACCCCAAAGTTAAGAAGATTTTTCAGGACACACACACACACACGCTCTCACACCACCAATAATGGAAACAAATACTTATCATACCGGTCATTTAAGGTTAGTCTTCTGATGAAAAATCACTGACTTCAAATCAATAGTTATTAAATTGGATTGCATTTTCACTAACCGTGTAACTCTCAAGCTGGCCAAACACAGTTTCTGCAGAGGTCCTGAGGAATGTCCCCTTGCAGATCAGAGAAGACTATCTTCTCAAATTTACCACTTCACTTGTAAATTTTCAAAAGTACTTGTTTGTTGGTCTGAAAATGGACATTCACTAAACAAAGATTGTAACTTCCGTGACGAAACACGACAATTAAGCCTTTAACCCTCGAATTTGTTTAAGAAAATTTCAATTTAATCTTAGAAAATGTCCATTTGCAGACCAAAAGAAGAGTATTTTTGAAAATTTACCACTGGAATGACTGCCTCGGTCATCGAACCAGTCATTCCAATGGTAAATTTTCAAAAAATACTCTTCTCTTGGTCTGCAAATGGACATTTCTCAAAACCACTGCAGAAGCCATTTTTGGCTTAAATGTTAAAGGGTTTAATGAGGAAGTGTCGTATCAATGGAATGTTTAAAAGATATACTTTTTGTTCCTATGACATATAATTTATCATGAGTCAGAGTTATCCCCTTGTTTATCGAATCGGTAATGCGTTAATATGTTTCATTTTGTATAAGGTATCTGATATTTCACACTGTCTATCCATATATGTTCAATGATTGTCATTCCTGCATTAGCAACAATATTCAGTCAAATCACTGTCGAAGAATAATTTTGAAAATTTACCACTGAAATGACTGGCTCGATAACCGAGCCATTCATTGAAGTGATAAATTTTCAAAAATTGTATTCTCTTGCCCTGTAAATGGACATTCAATAGGCAGATAGTGAAATTTTTTTTAACCAAATTCAACCATTAGGGAGTTAAAGGGTTAACCCCCTATTGATTAAACTGGCCTCTACACTGGTCCAGAAGCATGTTCATTTTCAGGGAAAGAAGACTATTTTTTTAAATTTACCATTGGAATGCTTGGCTCTGATATCTGAGCCAATCATTCCATCGATAAATGTTTTTGCATAGTCTTCTCTTGATCTGCAAATGGACATAGAATAATCACATATATCCATCTTTTTTACCATATTTGACCCGCAAGTTCATTAAATTTAAAAATGAAAATGAGTGAAAAATTAATTTTGTTATTTGCATGATAAACAATTTTAATAATCTTGTCCTCTTTTTTCTCTAGGTGAGTTCTCCAAGTAGCGGTGATGCAGCGGAGGGGCAATCAGTTTTCAGTAGTGCTGAATCTATGCCTGAATGTGAGCCTAAACCTGCTGAAATACAAGGCACTGAGCTGATGGCTACTGAACATTCAGCAAGCGGTGAGGCTTCAAGTATCGCGTCGGAGGCTGGTGCGGCAGCCGTAGATGAATTATCAACAAGTGAAATTTGTGATTCTAGTACGAGGGTTAAGGATAGTGCCTCAGTGGTCGATTCCACCGGTGAGCACGCTGTTAGTGTGTGTGAATTAAGCCAAGCAGACGTTGATGTTTCTGCTAGTGAAATAAAAACACCTGTTTCTAAGGGCGTTGGTGTGCCGGATAAATCTAAAACACCTAAAACACTCACGAAGGTAAAGAAAGCGTTGCCAAAGATTGATTACAAAATGCCAAATCTAAATGTTACATCTAAATTAGCTTCATATATAAAAGCAGCACCACCAGCACCAGCCAAGGCCAAAGAAACTGACGGTAAAAAATCTGATGCATCCAGTAAAGGAACTCCGTCAAAAGTAAAGAAGGAGACAGCGTTAAGTGGTGATGCTGGTGAAGCTTCTGGTGCCACTGCCTCTGTTATCCTGACTCTCCCAGAAGCTGCTGATGCAGCGGCAGTAACAGAGTCACCTAAGGTTGTTAGAAGAACTCCGCCGAAAAGCAAATGGGGCAACATTATGTCTTCTATAGAGTGCAATAAAGATAAACCAAAACCAAAAGCTGAAGTCAAAAGTAAATTAAGCACCTATTTATCTCAACCACGGCCATCGTTAACGAGTCAGGCATCGGAGAGTCCGAGTAAGGGTAAGGAGAATAAGGAAGATGGAAAAACGCCATTGGCAAAGAAAAAGATATTACCCAGCATTCCTAAACCAGATTACAGTAAGGTAAAAAGTAAACTTTCTACTCGATTGCCCCCTCCAGCAAGTCCCATTGCCAAGCGTGAGACATCGCCCAAGCCAAACCCACCATCAAATTCTAGTGCCAAACCACAGCCGCTGTCGGATAGTAATGCACAAACTGGAAGTACAGAGAACAGTAACAACAATAACAATGGTCCATTACAGACTGATTTGTCAGAGTCACTGGGCAGCAGTATTCTTTGTGGATCCAGCGTCAACTCCGCTAAGAGCAGTCATACAGATTTGAGTGTGGTTGGTGGAGATGCGGAGAGTCTCGATGGCTCTACTGCCTCATTGAACAGGATATTAACTGATAAAGGTGAGTTTGTCTCACCTGTGAAGCAGAAAGCGAGACATATGTGTCACTTTTCCTACGACGGCGATGGTAGCAAAACTTATCAGCTTATATTTCAGGATTGGTTAATCCTATTGGAACCAAAACCAAACTTGTATACATTGTTACATAATGTTAGGACGCAGCATGTTGATACTGAGGTCACAAGGTCAGAGAGCAATGTCACTGTGACCTTGACACAAAACTATTTTTTTTCAATGTTAAGTTTTTGCGCGTAGCATAACTTCTTGGCTTATCTTTCAGAATTGGTTAATCTTATTGAAACTAAACTTAGATACAGTGTTACCTATAATGTTAGGAAGCAGCCTGTTGACACTGAAGTCACTCTGACCTCTACAAAACTGTTATTTTTCAATGTTAACTTTTTAGGCTTAGCAAATCTTATGTTATATTTTGGGGTTGCTTAACCCTAATGGAACACAACTTGAGTACATGCTTGCTTATGCCAAGAGGATACAGGATGGTGACATGGAGGTCACCAGATCAAAGGTCAAGGCCATTCTAATATTGCTAGTTACCTCTGTTTTTTCAACCTTAAGTTTTTCCATTCAGCAAATCATTTATATTTCAGGATTGGTTAATCCTATTTATTGAAACTAAAATTGAATACATGGTTACCTATGTTTGGAAGCAGCATAATAACATGGAGGTCACAAGCTCAAAGGTTAATGCCACTGTGAGTCCGACAAACAGGAGACGGGCGAGATATTTAATTCCGCTGAATTCTTGTTTGTTTATATAGCATCTAAACCTGTCTAGATATACACCACCTGTCTGTCAGACCAAATAATCAGATACAAAAGGCATTTCCTGGATGGTGGCAATTGCCCCTCATCACATAGGGGAAAGGGGCTGTCCATCTGTCTGTGGCTCTTCTCAGAAGCTATTGTTGTTGTAGATTAGGATATGCTATCTTTGAATGTAATCCCGAAGAGATCTGAAAAAGGAGAAATGTCAAGTCTGTGTTCTGTATTTATGTCAGCCTGTAGTGGCCAGCTGAACTGTTCGTGTTTTAACCTTTTAGCCCTCGAATTTGTTCAAGAAAATTTCAATTTTCTCATAGAAAATGTCCATTTGCAAACCAAGAGGAGACTATTTTTGAAAATTTACCACTGGAATGACTGGCTCGGTTATCGAGCCAGCATTCCCGTGGTAAATTTTCAAAAAATAGTTCTCTCTTGGTCTGTAAATTGACATTTCCCAAGACCACTGCAGAAGTCGTTTTTGGCTGATATAAGTGTTAAAGGGTTACTCCAGTTTTCCATACATTGGCGGGTTGTATGTATCTAGGTTAATTAGAGGCTATGTCTTGCCAACACACTTCTCCAATATTGCATCCATTTTGTCACTATATTCATACGCTTGTATATTCTGCTTTATCATGCTAATGGAATCCCCATTGTACCATTCATTGCCCGATATGCAGCACGCTAGTGGTATTTATTGATCAGAGCCGGTTCTCCACATAGTTGAATATTCCGATCAATACGTGACTGTCTGATGCAGGCGCGGGACATGTTTGACTGATGTAGATGCCATTACCAGCGGGAATCGTCTCTGTACACCCGAACAGAGATGGCCTGACATAGCGGGTGAAATTCGTTTAGATGGGGCAATCAGTCATTGTGCACGGGATGTTGTTTGTTCATTCAGGCAAATGTGTTTGGACTGGTATTGGATGCTAATACTGAACGAGTCAATGTCAGTTTATTGAACGCTTGATTACCCAGCAGCCTCTAGCTGATCTGAATTCTGTTCGTGCTTGAGTAAGCACTTGTCCCCATTTACTTTGAGAATAGAGGGATCCATTTCTAGCTATGCCCCGTCCATTTCTAGCTATGCCCCGTCCATTTCTAGCTAAGCTCCGCCCATGTTTTGCACGTTGTGGGATCTATATATATATATATATATTGACTATTTTGAAACTAATGTAACTGAGTGCCGTTGCTGCCCAGTCAAATTGGCTTAAAAATATTCAACAGAATGTTTGTTAAATAATAAATTTGTCAGTGGTAACAAGTATACAATTTGTACACCTGTCACTGTTAAATGTTCATGACAGAGCTACATATAGTATGCGTCATTGATTATGCATTTTGATTGTGACGTCATGGGACAAATCATTATATACTTGAGTGACAGATATGAACCATCTTAAGTTCCATATTGACAAAACTGACTAACAACTGTCACACAATATAGTTGCTACGATAGCAGAAATGTCTGAAAATTTGAAAGACCAACCGACAGAGCGACTTATCTCTTGTCAGACATTGCATTTCAATAGACCTTGCCCCTTTATCCACCCGTCATATGACGTCATAATCAACTATATGACGTGTAGAATGACATCATAATGAATGACGTAGATAAGTAAGTCATATTTGAAGACGGCCTATGCGTTGTTGTACAAATTGTATGTCTTTACTATTTAATAAATATTCTGTTGAATATTTTGAAACTAATTTGACCGGGCGCTGTTGATAGGAAGAAACAGTGCCCAGTAAAATTAGTTACAAAATACTGAACAGCTTACCTGTAGAGTTTTCAGGAAATTGATAGTTAGGGTTTCAGGGATCGATCAATCCCAACATGGCGAAGTGTAGGTGGAGCTTAGCTGGAGATGTGGTGGTGGGGGGGTGGGGGTTGGTAGCTAAAAATGGAAAGGTCCATTGCTCTTGTTTAAGACTCACTTTCGTGCCATTGCGAGCATAATTTGTTAAGACGTTCATTGAAATTAACCTTTCAATCTGATGAGCTACATGTTATTATTTCTTAGGTAATTTCAATCTAGAACTCTGTCCTCTAAACTTTGAGGATTTTTTTACTGTATTGAATATTTTGAAACTAATTTGACTGGAAGCTATTGCTGTCTTTGGCGACAACATGCTGCGTATGCATCAGCTGTCTGGCATCGAGATACTGGCATTAATTATGGGTTAAATGTCTGTCATGGCCACCTTTAGAAATTATTGAAAGACGTTGTTCTATGTGACACCATCTCTGCTGCATCAGAACTGGTTGTTGACTATTCAATATAATAGTCTATAACAAACACATGTGACTTAACCTTTTAATGGTCAAATTTTATCAAGAAAATTTAAATATCTGCCTATTGAATGTCCATTTACAGGCCAAGAGAATACAATGTTTGAAAATTTATCACTGGAATGACTGGCTCGGTTATCGAGCCAGTCATTCCAGTCGTAAATTTTCAAAAACTGTATTCTCTTAGGCCATGAATGGACGTGCCCAAGACCATAACAGAGGCCGGTTTGGGCCGGCCTGACCATTAAATGGTTTAAGTGGTTTGAATGGGCAAGCGCGAATGTGTCATAGTTTAATAATTTCAATTTGCAGACCATGAGAAGACGATTTTTTAATATTTATCACAGGAATGACGCTCGATAACCGAGCCAGTCATTCCAGTGATAAATTTTCAAAAGTTATATCTTAGTCTGCAAATGGATATTTTCAATGAAGAAATTGAAATTTTATTAAAATAATTTTACAGTTAAAGGGTTAATGTACAAATTAACACAAACAATTAAACTAAAAATATAAATCATATGATTGCAAAAATGTTTGGGAAACAATTTTCTCTCCCACACTATCATTCTCATCACCATTAACAAGTAGAACGATTATTTCTTGGTCTTAGTCAAAAGCTGCCTGATTATCAGAGATATATTTCATTGCGTGTATAGCTTTCTATTCATGCCACTAACAATAGCTCCTATTACACTTGTAGTGCATATAGCTCAATATGTGGCAGGTTAATGTATTGTGCAAACTGCAAGTGGCATGGCTAGCAGCCTGAGTAAACACTATTGCCTGCAATGTCAGAGCTAACACATTATGCCATGATTATTTACAGTACAGCTCAGAAATAAGGCAACATGTTTAAAAAAAAAAAAGGTATGTTAGTACAATGGAGGAATCCAGTTTTATCTCTGCCTCGCCCATCTCTAGCCATACTAGCTAAACTCCACCCATCTCTATCCATACTAGCTCAGCTCCAGCCATGCGTTAACTGTGTTTGGAATTGACCGATCTCTGCACTGAATCTCAATTTCCAGAAAACTATACAGGTAAGCTGTTGGATATTTTGAAACTAATTTCACTTGGTGGTGTTGCAGATTCTGGTTGTGGTAGCAAGGGGTTCAAGCAATGCTGTGTGTAAAGTTGCACTGGTCAGTTTCCTGGTCATTTGCAACTCCTGAGGGATGTGGCTCTTGGGCTGGGTCATACACTTCTTTTGTAGGGCTTACATTGGTTCAGTATACAAACTAATGCTAACCAACCCTAGCTCGCTAAAGCATTAGTGGTTACATGTACAACTGTTATTAACCCTTACCAGTCTGATGTCAATGTTCTATCTTTTACTGTGTCAATATCAAAGAGACTGGTGTACATTTTTCAACAATTTTAGGTGGAAGATGGTGCTGTCTACGACATCACCATCTCCCACCAAATTTGTTGAAAAATCAACACCAGTTCATCTTTTAATTTAATTTGAAAATTTTAAATTTTGACACCAGAGTGCTAAGGGTTAATAGCTCACTTGTTCACCATTGCTGAAATGGATGGCCTATCTAAAAATATTGTTAAACATCCTGATAAATGTCTGTTTATATCCTTTGGCCAGCCTTAAGTTCTAGCCTTGACATGTGTATTTCAGTTTCACTGCTTATGACAGCAATTAATTTTAATGAGATTGTTTAGAAGATAATCGGAAAGCTTCATAGTTAACTACATATATATTGAAAGCATGTCTGTTGGCTATAGTCTTAGAAAGAATGAAACGGGTTAATATAGGAAAATATATACATGGGCTGTGGATTTAATTGTGTAATAACCCTTTTGCACTCACGCTGGCCAAAACCGCTTCGGCAGGGGTCTTAGGTGATGTCCCTTTGTAGAAGAGAAAACATATTTTTGAAAATTTATGACGAGTGACTGGCTCGATAGTCGAGCCAGTCATTCCTGTCGTAAATTTTCAAAAATAATCTGGTCTGCAAATGGACATCTAATGAGAATCCATGTATTGAAATTTTCTTGAATAAATATAAGGATTAAATGATTAATAGTGGATTAATAATGGCTCAGTGCAATGGGTAATGCTGGATCATAGCCGTATATATCTTCATCGATGTAATGTTGAATCCTGGGTAATTCCTGACATTTGCCTGAACACCATTAGCGTGTCTGCCATGATCTGTAACACGTGTAAGCTTCTGCCATGAATAATATTTGCATGTCTGACTGTTTGAATATTCCATAATGTCAAAGCTTGCTACAGTACATCACGGAATCGGACCAGGAGTATTGATTGCAAGCATAATATAAATTCTGGCAATAGCTCACTCACTGTTTTTCCTTCACTTTTCGTCCAATATTGAGGGTGTTTTTTCTAAAACTACCATAAATCACCTATTAGTAACCGCATCCCTAATAGATTTCTTACCAGTTTTATAACAGCAAATGTATCTTTAATATAAGTCCCATCCAAATTTCAGCAGTTTGTGTATAACTGTAAAGTAAAAAGAAATTTGAAAATAAATTTTGCAATAACTTCACGGCAACAGCATCAAAATTATGGTACTTCCTTATATGAAACAGCTCATATCACTAAAAAATGTTATCAAATGGGTACCAGTTAAGCGGAGGTAATCAGATCGAATGTATAATACTCGGTCCCCATCACGTAATGATTACTATATGTATAGTAATTTCTGAGTTCCAGTCTAAGTACTTGCTCTTAGTATTGATACTTCTTAATTTGGTGCATTTAAGCCATTCACTCTCGTAGCTGCTCAGGTATTTACTCGAGGCTACCCTCCTATTTACGTATATTGCGCAAGTATCTACCTAGGTATGAATGTTAGCGTTTTTGCACTACTCGAGTAATGACCTAAACTCGTCATACAGTAGAAGCTGATTTAGTACATGATTTGTATTTTTTCTCGACAGCATTTTATGTCAAAATTTGGATTCATTTAGATGAAATAAACAATGTTTATTAAAGCATATACAATATTTAGGCCGTCCCATTTAACAGCGATGATATATATAAAGTATACGTTAAGCAAAGTCATAAGACGGTAAAAATTTATGCAGTGAAATTGTTTGCTATTTTCGTGCTATTTTTCACCATTTTAGAGATTCAATTTCAATCTTTTCTTGAAATATACTTAATGGAAGTCATCCCCGTTTCTCAGAGATTTGGATTTAAAGAATTTACAGCCCTTATCCTATTAGAAGCCATGGTTACTAATGGGCGATTTACTGTAATCATTCTAGCACCTTCATGTATCCCTTCTATCATCAATCATCATCCCATTATTTTTTTTGCTGGCAATAAATTGAGAGTACCTTCTAAGGTCAATGGCCCTTTCCAGTTTATCCATCCATCATATGATGTCATATAGGCAGCAAAAGCACCCAGTCAAATTAGTTTCAACATATTCAACGGCTTACTTGTATAGTTTTTTGGAAATTGATAGTGAGGGAGTTCAGGGATCGATCGAGTCCAACACAGGCGAGGTGTGGGTGCAGCTTAAAGCTAAAGCTGGAAAGGTCCATTGAACAAAGCTGAGTGTCATGCTTACAAAGAAAACCATTTAAATTAGAGAAATAATCTGTTTGTTCTTTGTTAGGTGCAATAATTTGAATGAATTTTGCTTTATTCACATTTTCCATAAATTTACATAAATTGGATTAGGCTAGTTTAATTTCAAGCCATTAATAATCAAGGAAGCAATGTCTGGAGTCCAGTCAAATTAATTTCAAAATACTATTTCCTATATTCTAAAGATTCCGTTCTATCTGTTTTGAAATGGTTTCCAAACAATATTTATGAAAATGTATGCAACTTATACGAAAGATATGTTATGGAATGCTATATGGATAATAACTACAATCAAGAGTCGAGGCTCTAATTTTGATGAGTCTACAGAAATTCTACCTTTGTATAAAAGTCACTTTGGCAGTGCCCCTTGACTGGTCTTTATATACAGGTTTGATGGTATAAAAACAATTCAGTTGCACCTTCGTACACGTAGCTTTCTCTAGTCCTGCTTTTTAGCTTCTTGTTAAGTATTAATTATCGTTGAATGCTGTCGTGATGAGGTTGACAAATGACAAACGCCGTGATGAAATCGGGTTGATTTCCCTAGTTTGCAATCTTCCTCCCCTCAGAGGTTTGTGTGGATTAATATTTATGTTATAAATGTCATTGTTTAATGCAAGGTTGATAATTCCCAGTGGATTAATCATTCTGAGGCCAGCATTAACCCTATAACAAGCAGGTCAGCGAAAAATGGCTTCTGCAGTGGCCTTCAGAAATGGACATTTGCAGACTAAACTAAGAGATGACTATTTTTGAAAATTTACCCCTGTAGTGACTCTTATCTGCAAATGGACATTTTCGATGAGAAAACTGAAATTGCCTTTGGAGGAAATGTGATAGTTAAATGGTTTAATGGGTGTAGTCACTGGTCAAGTTGTCTGTGATCATCAACCTCATTGTCACCACATTTACTATCCCAATGGGAGTTTGCCTGTAACCTGCAGCGCAGTCGTTACACTGGTGCTAATATCATTCAGTCTGTTACATGTATATTACTGTCAGACTGGATCAGAATTAGCACATATCATATTAACTCTTTCACCCTCAAATTTGTTCCAGGAAAAGTTCAATTTGTCATAGGAAATATCCATTTGTAGATTAAGAGAAGACTATTTTGAAAATTTACCACTGGAATGACTGGCCTGGTTATCGAGCCAGTCATTCCAGTGATAAATTTTCAAAAATGGTCTTCTCACAGATATTTCTCACGTCCACTGCAGAAGCCGGGTTTTTATTTGCTATTATGAGTGTTAAACGGTTAAACCATAGAAATCTTACTATAAGATTTCAATGGGTTAGATGAATTTGATCTAGATCTAGAATAGGATCTGCACAATTAGCTCCCAAACATAAAATACCATGTGTATTTGCAGCAGTAGTTATATCTCTAGAAAAGCTTCTGCAAAGGCAATGCTATTGCACCATTTAGTACTAGCTAGCAGATTCACAATGACCTAAGAGACCTGTCGCAAAAGATAACCTCAGTTGGCCCAAAGAATTCAACCCTTATTAAACTGTACTACTTACTACAGTAGCTACTACTAGGTTTTTTTTAGCTTAAAATTTCATTGAAATGTCTCTTGCAAAAAGATGTTTTATTTGTCTCAAGGTGTTCTGGTGACTGGGCAGAATCTTGTGATAAGTTATCTAGTTTTTGAAGCAAGTTTCCATACACCCCTTAGTGATTCGTTTATTTAATCTTATTGACACCACATTAACCATTTCATCATTGATTGTTCAGACTTTTCAAAAATAGCTTTTCTCACAGACGGACATATGAGGGATAAGTTTGCAAGAATACAGTTTTCCTTGCCCATACAGCTGTAGGCTGTTATTACACATGTCAAGGTCCCGCCCCTTGTTTTATGTGACAAGATGCCATATCCATGTATCCCTTGACCCTTTAATTATCAACCCGGCCAAAACCGGCCTCTGTAGTGGTCTTGAAGAATTTCTATTTGCAGGCCAAGAGAGGACCTTTTTTGAAAATTTATCAATGTAATGCCTGGCTCGATAACCGAGCCAGTCAGTCCAGTGGTAAATTTAAAAAAATACTCTTGGCGTGCAAATGAACATTGAATAAGGAAATACTTTTATTTTCTTGGCCAAATTTGATCGTTAAAGGGTTAAAGCTAGGATCTTTGGTTTTATAAAAGGAGGCATTGCATACAGTACAGTTCAGAAATACCGTTAAATGTTTCCAAAACAAAATAAAACATACTTGTGACTATTTTGAACAGAATCAGATTGGAAGACGTTGCTGCCTTAATATTGCTGCCTAAGGCAGCAGCAACGTCTTCCAGTCCAATTATTTTCAAAATATTCAACAGACTATTTCTTACACCGTGTTCAAAATTGTACTCAATAACATGTTTCTGTTTTTCTTCTAGAAACATGTATAGTTGTTTCTTAGATGTACATACATGTGATGATTGTCATTATTAAGTCTGTCCTCTTTTAGTTTTTATGTTTTGGGTGATTTGGAGAAGCCATTTTTTCACATTTTTACTACTTAGCCCACCATAATAATACAGGTATAGGCTGGGTAGTATTATTCTTCTTGCGGTCATCTTTCTCTCGACGGTAATCTTAGACTGTTTTCCATATTTGGTGCAGGAAAGCTGCAGTGGTCTGGCTATTACTGAATAATGTATGTTTTTGTAATGGCATTAAAGGGTATAGTAATCTTTGTCAACCAAATCATGAAAACACCTAATTTGTCTCGCCGTCGGCGCCGTGACATCAGCTTGTGCCTTAGTCATGTTAGTTTGACCACAGTATCACTTTTAATAAGCTGAATTTTCCTATCTTTTAATTTCAGCTCAACCTCTCTCCGGTCTCAGACGGTCAAGTTTAATATCGAGGCTGCCTGCGAGCAGTGCTAATGAGGTATTTAAGCTAAATAAACAGCTACATGTAAATAAGTAACAACATTTAATGATGAGCTAGGAACTATACCTAGAAACAGATATGTGCAAGGAAAATCTAATAGATTTGGTTCATGGCATTCAACAGAAATTATTAGCCAATTCATTTAGCCAAGCAGTAAAAAGAAAATCTGTGTTTATAGCTCTCTCTTTCGCTCCATCCCTCCCTCCCACACCTACCCACCCACCCAACACCCACTCACTCACTCACCCACCCACCCACCTTTCCTCCCTCCCCGTCGCTCTCCCTCTCTCTCTCTCTCTCTCTCTCTCTCTCTCTCTCTCTCTCTCTCTCTCTCTCTCTCTCTCTCTCTCTACCATCATTGTAAATTACTTATACTTTATTGTTATCATCTAAATAAAATTTTCTATAATTTTAGGCCAATAAATCAGTGAAGGACAAAGCCTTGCCAAAGATCCCTTCAAGTGCCATGCGCTTTGCAAACATTAAGAGCTCAATTCCACCACCAAGTATGTGTGCTTGTATTATTCAGTAGTTGTGTCATGCCAGGACGCTGTACAATCCAGCTCATACATAAGTTAACATGTTTACAAAACAAAAACAAAACATGTTAGTACAATTTTGAACACAATGTTACTACATAGAAATGTTCTGGTGAAGATTTTGGACTTGGTGAAGATTTTGGACTTAATTTGATTGGAAGCCATTGCTGCCTAAGGCAGCAATGGCTTCCAATCAAATTAAGTGCGAAACATTCAGTAGAACATTTTATTTTGTTTAGGAAACACGTTGAATTATTTCTTAGTTGTACTGTATATCTAACATGATATAATACAGAGTTAATTTTAACCCTTTCATTCTGATAAATATGAAATTTCTCAATATTTTGGGAACATGTGACTGAAAGCTGTTGCCACCTAAGACAGCAACAAGTTTCGGTCCAATTCTTAAAATAGTCGCCAAGAATTCTATTCTACAATGACAAAAAATTTTGGAATATTTTTTCTCATCAACCTTCGATTATTTCAGGTCTCAGAACTGTATTTATACCTTCCAATAGAAAGTGAACCCTAGATATGAATTCCTCTGTTAGCACATATATACATTACATGTGTTGCTATAACAACCCACCTAACAATGAATAATGATGTGTTATTTAAGTTACGCCTCAACATTAACCCTCATTCTGCTAAAACTTTAATGGCCAAGATTTCGTAATTTGTCCAAAAAAGATCAGAATTTGTACATATGGTGGTGAATGTCCATTTGCATGCCAAGAGAAGACTACACCGTAATATAAGCCAAAAATGGCTTCTTCAGTGGTCTTGAAATGTCCATTTGCAGACCAAGAGAAGACGATTTTTGAAAATTTACCACTGGAACAACTGAATCGATAACCGAGTCATTCCACTGGGAAATTTTCAAAAATAGTCTTCTTAAACAAATTTAAGGGGTCAAGAGTTAATTCAACACTGGAATCACTGGCTCAGTAACCGAGAAATTGTCACCATTTCAGTTGTAAATAGACTTTTCCCGCACTGGCATATTTTTGGGAAATACCTTCCCACAATGCATTGCTCACAACACGTCTGACTGGTAAATGCACCAGGCGATGCACAAACAGTATTACTTTACCATTAGCCTCAGATATAATGCAATTTAAACAGTTTATATGAAGAAGTAAATTCATAAATATTATTCAAGGCATACATCATTCGAAAGATAAGCCAATTTTGTATACATCTATATATTAAAACTTTTGTGAAATCTTATACGGTTAATTGTAATTTTAAAATCCCCAGTATTGTCCACTTGATTTAATGACCTACGTATAATGATGTATTATATATATATATATATATATATATATATATATATATATATATATATATATATATGCAAATAACTCAGTGAAAATTTTACAAAAATATAAAAAATAATAATGCATTAATGTTTAGGCAATTGGGTGCGCTTTCCAAAGGTGTATGACTTCAATAATATTGTGATTTTAGTTTATCATGGGAATGGTTTAAATTGCGGCGTATATTAATGTAATACTAGCTTGTGGCTGGCCAACTGCTTGTTGTTGACTTTACCAGCCAGTAGTGGTGCTCTGTGCGTGGATTTAGGTCAATGTGTATTATCAAGAATAGCCTTTCAAAAGGGACACTGCGGAAGTCTTTTTTGGCTGGCTTCACCATTAAAGGGTTAAAACACTGATGTTAACCCTTTAACACTCAAGCCAGCCGAAAAGGGTGTCTGTAATGGTCATGCAAAATGTTCATTTGCAGAACAAAGGATGACAATTTTTGTAAATTTACCACTGGAATGATGGCTCAAGCCAGTCATTCCAGTGATATATTTTCAAAAATAGTCTTCTCTTGGGCTGCAAATAGATATTTTTAATGAGAAAATTGCAATTTTCTTGAACAAACGACAGTTAAAGGTTGTTAAAACCTGCCCTTGAAGTCACCCACCACCCAGCCTACCCTTCGCACACACTTGCTGCTTTAAGTCACCCACCACCCAGCCCACCCTTCACACACGCTTACTGCTTTAAGTCACCCACCACCCGTTCCACCCTTCACACACGCTTGCTGCTTTATTAACACATCTTGATTTCTATATAGATATAGATAACATTAACCCTTTAACACTCAAACCAGCCAGAAACGGCTTCTGCAGAGTTCTTGGGAAATGTCCATTTTCAGACCAAGAGTAGAGTATTTTTGAAAATTTACCACTGGAATGACTGGCTCAATAACCGAGCCAGTCATTCCAGTGATAAATCTTCAAAAATAATCTTCTCTTGGTCTGCAAATTGACATATTTTATTAGAAAATTTAAATTTTCTTGACATAATTTAAGGGTTAAAGGGTTTAATAACAACCTCTCCACAGCCTCTATTTATTTACTTCACAGGAAGTTATTGCTTTCTTACTGTACAGATCATACATAGGCTTGCGCGATTGATTATTAAAAAAATAATCGTGATTAATCGATTAATCAACTTGGATACGCATTACCAAGACATAACAATAAAAGAATATCAATGACGAAAATTGCAATGATGTTTAGAAAAGTCCATTTGCAGGGCAAGAGAATACTATTTTTGAAAATCTATCACTGGAATGCCTGGCTCGATTCTTGAGCCAGGCATTCCAGTAATACATTTTCAAAAATAGTCTTCTCTTGCCCTGCAAATGGACATACATTCACTGACCGATCGCATTAAGAAGTAATTGAAAGTTAGGTTTTGAAATATTTTATGCAATAGAAAATATTCACGATTATTCGATTATTTAATTTTTAATCATATAAATTCACGATTTAAAACATAATCGTGATTTTCGATTTAATCACGTAATCACGCAAGCCTAATCATACATAAGTTAACCTGTTTCCATAAGAAAACCAGAAACACGTTACATGTAGTTAGTAGAACACGGTGTAAGAATTCTGTTGAATATTTTAGAACATAATTGGATTGAAAGTGATTGCTGCCTTAGCCCTTTAATTCTTACCACTCTTAGGTTAAACTTTTAAATTTTCAGATTAAATTAAATGATGAAGCGGTGTTCGTTTGTCAACAAATTTGGTGGAAGATGGTGCTGTCGTAGACAGCAATATCGTCCACCAAAATTGTTGAAAAATGTACACCAGATTCTTCGCTGTTGAACCAATAAAAAATAAAATTTTGACATCAGAGCGGTAACGGTTAACACTCCAGCTGGGCCAAAAATATCCAGGACAAATATATTTTTGAAAATTTTCCACTTAAATTACTGGCTCAATAACAGAGACAGTAATTTGAGTGGGAAATGTTTTTAAAATACTCTCTTGGTCTGTAATGGATATTTTCTAGCAGAAACCTTTCTTGATCAAAAGTTGAAAGGTCGGGCAGCAATGGCTTCCAATCAAATTAAGTTCAAAATGTTCACGATTAAGTTTTATTTTGTTTTGGAAATATTTAAAGTTATTTCTGAGCTGTATTGTAGCTTTATTTGGCCACACCCTATCAAATAGATATGTTTCTAAATTAACCATTTAACCCTCAGATTTGTTCAAAAAGATTAAAATTTTCTCAGATAACCAAATCCATTTGAGAAGTTTATCTTTGAAAATTTACCACTTGAATGACTGGCTCGGTTATCGAGCCAATCATTGCAGTAGTCAATTTTCAAAAATAATCTTCGCTTGTTCTGGAAATAGACATTTCGCAAAACCACTGCGGAAACCGTTTTTGACCGCCTTAAGTGTTAAAGGGTTAAATGTACTGTTGTACAAGGGAGACAACTCTACTCTTGCAATTTCATGTGTGGACTAGTACTAACAGTCTAAGCATAGAAATCTTAGTTAACCCTTTAACACTCATATCAGCTAAAATCGGCTTCTGCAGTGGTCTTGAGAAATGTCCATTTGTGCAGACCAATCGAAGACTATTTTTTTTAATTTACCACTTGAGTGACTGACTCGATAACCAAGCCAGTCATTCCATTGGTAAATCTTCAAAAATAGTATTCTCTTGGTCTACAAATGGACATTTTCAATGAGAAAATTGAAATCTTCCTGAACAAATACAAGAGTTAAAGTGTTAATATAGTAAGATTGCTGCTAGTCTAACCAGCAGCTTGCTTTAGTGTGTAAAGGGAGATAACTCTCAAGAATGTAGCCATGAATAAGATACCGCTTCAATGATAGATGTTTTATGCTTATTGTGGATTCTTTGGACCAAATATATTAACTGTCTTCTGCTGCAAGCCACCAGACAATAATTTTGATGGGCAATAACACTGGACATGTTGAATATTTTGAAAATAATTTGACTGAAAGTTGCTGGTGGCTTAGCTTGTTTTCAAATTTAATCTCATGGAAAATGTAGTCTGCAGAAATTCAGCAGACAGAAGGTTAAACGTAGCTGTTACCTGCTATAGCATATTAATCTCTGCACGCTTACTGTGGTTATAATTAACTACAATTTATCACTAAATGATCCCTGTAAGACTTTAACCCTTTAATGGTCAAATTTAGTCAAGAAAATCAAAACATTTGTTTACTGAATGTCCCTTTGCAGGCCAACAGAAGACTATTTTTGAAAATTTATCACTGGAGTGAATGGCTCATTTACCGAGCCAGTCATTCCAGTGATCAATTTTTGAAAATTCTCTTCTCTTGGCCTGCAATAATTTGATTGGAACTTGTTACTGCCACAGTCAAATTACTTTCAAAATGTTCAACAGAATATTCCATACATCATAAAGAATTTGTTGTTTCTGTTCTGCATAGGTTAAAGCCTTACTGTGCTTACTACAGTACAGCTGATAAATAACGTAAAATGTTTCCAAAACTGAAACATTAGTTAGTTACACAATGTAAGAAATGTTCTGTTGAATATTTTGAACATAAATGTATTGGAAGACATTGCTGCCTAAGGCGGCAGCAATGTCTTCCAATCCAATTATGCTCAAAATTTTCAACAGTACATTTTAATTTTTTTGAAAGCATT
Source organism: Chaetoderma sp. LZ-2023a (assembly GCA_034401795.1). Classification (NCBI taxonomy): domain Eukaryota; kingdom Metazoa; phylum Mollusca; class Caudofoveata; order Chaetodermatida; family Chaetodermatidae; genus Chaetoderma; species Chaetoderma sp. LZ-2023a. The sequence goes on along the minus strand of CM067366.1, from coordinate 60,099,160 downwards.
TAGTTATTTCTGATCTACAATGTAATTGCTGATAATTCGGACAAGGCATTTGTTGCTATAAACATATTATAGCCACATGAACGTTTCAAAGCCACCCTTCATCAGTTGATGGTTCTTTCCACATGCGAGTTAAAACAATTTTAAACAAGATGTACAAGAAATGTTTTGTTGAATATCTTTAAGACAATTGAACTGGAAAACATATTTCATTAGTTTCCTTCCTTCCACGTGCACCCCCCCCCCCCATCTCTATCCTATTCTCCTTTGCTTGTGCTTTAATCTCTCCCCTCTCTAACAATAATATATAATTATATATATGTCTGTGTATTTATGATAAGTGATGTTTTATTTGGTATATACGTGTATTTGTTGTAATACGCTATACAGTGTCATGTATTATGGTCACCTTTCATTGTTCAAAGTACAGTAAATCATAATATCGCAGAAGCAGCCAAAGTTGCATCAAATTATTTTCAAATTAACATTTGACAGTTTTCATATTTTAATTCCTGCTGTGAAATGGAGATAGCAAAATTGCTGTATTTGAGTGTTTAATAGGTGTGTTTAGCGTGATGCTAATAATTATCAATAGCACTATTTCTCATCAAAAGATCTGTGGAATTTGGACGTTTTCTCTCCTAAATTTATGTTTTGGAAAAATTTACGATGTTATTCTTTCCTCGCTACCATGGCATAACACTCCGTCTTTCCAGAAAACTTTCTTAATCTTCTTAATCTCTGATGGTTACACCATCCAAAATGGCCTTTGCACTTTTCTTGAGGAATGGCCATTTGGAGACCAAGAGAAGACTATTTTTGAAAATTTACCACTGAAATATCTAGCTCAGTTATTGAGGCAGTCATTTCAGTCATATGTTTTAAAATCATCTTCCCCTTAACCTGTAAATCAACATTCCTGAATACCACTATACAGGCTGCTTTTGAACGTCTGCCTGTACATCATGAACAAGGTACCGCCTTCGATTCTTGTTAACGTTATTACCAGACTAAACTGGATACTCAAAAGTTTTAATCTTTGAACAATGAAAGTATTAGATAGTTCTCTGTACTAACACGGTTGTGGATAATTAACTTTCTTCACTTTTCTACTGCTTGCTCGGTGTCGTGCAGTGCCCAGGCCCAGTAGAACACCCACGAAACAGCCAAGTAAATCTGCTACAAGCACCCCTAAGAAAGCGTCAGCTTCCCCTGACTCAAGAACCACTCCATCGTCTCGACGTACCAGTCCAGCTGCAAGTAAGTTCCACAGTTATTTGGACAGTGAGTATAGATATACATGGTTTAACTAGTTAATTGCTAAATTTGGTCAAGAAACAAGTATTTCCTTATTGAATGCCTATTTTCCAGCTGAGGGAAGACTATTTTTTGACAATTTACCAATGGAATAACTGGCTTGGTTACGGAGCCAGTCATTCCAGTGGTAAATTGTCAAAAATAGTCTTCTTGGCGTACAAATTGGCATTCCTCTATACCCCTGCATAATCCATTTTTAGCCAAGTTGAGTGCTAATGGGGTAAAAGCTTCATCCACGCATTCTCTATAGCAGATACAGCAATGTTAAGATGATACATTGAATGATGAATTTGAGTGGGAACTGTTGCTGTCTGGTAGTATCAGATCACACAGCAACAGTTTCCAATGAAATCTGTGTGAAATTATGAACATGTTCCGGTGATGTTTTCTCTGAAATTGCAGTCCTTGAATTCTGAGAAATGTTAACAACTCTGTATAGTAGGGCTGCAACGATTCATCAATGCACCGATGCATCGCGATACTTTCCCCACGATACGATACACGATACTTGTTTTCCGAATCACGATGCACCAAAAATATTTTTAAGTAAGATTAATTCAGTAATATCTGACATGACCTTTGATTTCAGACATTAAACACTCTAAATAATAAACGGATACAATAACCTTTTTAAACTACGATGTAACTTTACCTCGAGGAGGGATTTTAGTGCAGAAAATTTAGGTACAAGTCCCAACTGTTAGTTACGAAATCTGGTAATGCCACGTAAACTTTACAACATCGTTCTTGGTCAATTCTCGCAATATTTTCAATAAATCATCGCAAACATATTGAGTTCGGTCTTTAAACACTTCTACAACGATGCCGACAATGAAAATTCCTTAAATTTAATTCAAATTTCTCGCGATAAAGAACCGCGGTGGGAGGCGATGAAACAGCTTTTACTGGTTATGTACTATAGAAGAAAAATCTCTTGCTTTTGTACGATGCGGAGGGTGTCTACGGGATCAGCATGAAATACAAAAATACGAGCCAGTGAGATACGAAAATGAGGATTCAAATTATTAAATCAATGAGCACCTGACGCATGTAATGCACGTATGTTGGCCAATACAATTCGGTCGTTTTACAACAGCTGCTAAAAATATTTTACTTTGTCATTCTCATAGCTGTCATTAATTATCACGATACATATCGTATCGTGACAGGAGTATCGTGATACATATCGTATTGTGGCTTAGTGTATCGTTGCAGTCCTAATGTGTAGTAAATGCAGCAAATGCTCTAGATATTGTTACTATCATTCCCACTTCATATGATCAGTGGCAATCACTCTCCATAACACTCATACAGGTTATGCAGGAGAATGCGTCTAGCATACAGAACTACATTAGATAATAAGGTTTGAAATCATATTTTCACATATATATCTTTGCATTAGGCTATGTATCTGTAAAATTACGCACTACCATTCGCTCATAAACACATAGTAAACAACAATCATGCGCATGCATGCACGCACGCACACACTACACACACGCACACACACACTTGTTTACTTGATTGCTTTCTCTGCTGTTAAATCCCATTTATAGGTTTAGCCAGCTGCAATGGTGTTAGCAATTCATCTATACTGTCTCTGTCACTCTCTCTCTCCCCTCCCTCAATCCTTCCCTCCCTTCATCTCTCTCCCCCTGCCCATCTCCCTCACTTCCTTCACCCCTCTCTCTCATTTCTCTCTCCCTCCCGCTCCATGTCTCGCTCCCTCCCACCTACCTTCCATGCCTCCCTTCATCTTTCTCCCCCCTCCCTCCCTTCATCACTTACTCCCTCTCTATCTCTCAGCTTAGTTGCTGGTGTTATCATCTCAGTGTAGTGTAATGTACACCCTGGGTTTATTATGGAATGTCTTTGTAGTCTAATAATATTGCATTTGAAATGAAAGCTGTTGAAAGACAGTAATCATGGCCTTCTTCTTTTCAAAAGCCGTTCATCCTGGCATGCAACCTATCTACTTTTCTATTACATAATGAAAGGAAATATGTTAAACCTTTTGAAACTAATTTGACGGGAAACTGTTGTTGCCATATGCAGCAACAGTTTCCTGTCAAATTAATTTCAAATTAATAACAGACTATTTCTTATTATAAATAATGTACTTTTAATTGTTAAAAGCATAAAAAGCGTTCTTAACTTTTTCGAATATTGATGTGTAATATTTGAATACCTAACCTTGTACGGGTACTCACACAAACGCACATTCATACGTACATATATGCATGCATGTATTGGATGAGGATAATAACTGTATTACACATTAGTTAATCATGCAGGAGCCATGGCGATAATTGGCAAATTTAATATTATTGAAGCAGCCAAGGAACAGGGGGGATTACTCTAGTGAATACATACAAAAGTCCATTTAGAGTTATCTTTCTTGCACTAGGGCAAGAAAGATAACTCTAAATGGACTTTTGTATGTATTCACTAGAGTAATCCCCCCTGTTCCTTGGCTGCTTCAATAATATTAAATTTGCCAATTATCGCCATGGCTCCTGCATGATTAACTAATGTGTAATACAGTTATTATCCTCATCCCACGCGGAAGTACGTGCTAGCGAGCGTGTGTGTGTGTGTGTGTGTGCGTCCGTGCATGCTAGTGAGGGTGTGCGTGTGTGTATCTCTGTGTGTCCGGAGATGTATCTGATCTGATTTGTGTGTAGTTTTAACACAACAAGGACTTTTATGTTCAGTCAAAGACGTGACAGAAACATGTTTAAGTTATTTGTGAGCTGAAGTGTAGTAGATCTGTCTGGTAAAGCTGGGAGATAAATCAGATTGACTCGTGGGGGGTGGAGAGGAAGGATGGATGACACTAATATGTTATAATGCTAATGTTTGTCTTTGCTCAAGCTTTCTGTCATGTCTGTTAAATTGTATGTCTATGTAATATAAATTAAGAATAGAACAGTCTAGATTGGCTGGTAAAGTAGTGATATACAGAACACTCCATGTAATATAAAAATTTAATGTTAACAGTTTGGTAAATATAATTTTCACAGAGCTTTAATAGCATGTTCAGAATAATATTTGCAAAAAATAAGTGTGAACCAGTTATAGTTGTGACAAAGACAGTTTTGTCCATCTGGCCGACCGACCCTCCGACCGACAGACAGATCAAATTTTACTAGTTGCATGTCACAACTAAAAAAACGCTATTTTTCACAGTAAATTGCAACGCGTTCACAATGGACATTTTTAGTTTTAGCTATGCCCCGCCCATCTCTATCTAAGCTCCACCAATACGTTGGTCGTGTTGGGATCGATCGATCAGTGAGTTTCCTCACTATCAATTTCCAGAAAACTATGCAGGTAAGCTGTTGAATATTTTGAAACTAATTTAACTGGGTGCTGTTGCTGCCATCGGCAGCAACAGCTCCCAGTCAAGTTAGTTTCAAAATAGTCAACATCATGTTTCTTAAATAGCAAACACATACAATTCGTATGTGTCTGACTATTAAGCGTTAAAGACAGGCTTAATCGAATTATGACGTCGGCATACACGTTGCATAGTTGATTATGACATCATGTGAATGAGTGAGGAAATGGATTCATGAATTCTATTAATCATAAAAGCAGAATTATTACCATTATTAACCCTTTCACTGATGAATTTTTTCAAGGTAACCATGCTGGAAAACAGTTGAATGTTTTGAAATTAATTTTACTTTTAAGCCGTTGCTGCCTTAGGCAGCAACGTCGTCCAGTCAGATGTTTTCAAAATATTCAACAGAATTTAAGTTTTATGTTTTAAAGAATTTACTTTTTCAGGGATCTGTCAGTGAAATGGTTAAAAAAAGAATGCCAACAGAGGGAGCCCGCATGTCTAGCTTATGCCCCGCCCATGTCTAGCTATGCCCCAACCATGTCTAGCTATGCCCCACCCATGTCTATCTATACCCACCCATGTCTAGATGTGCCACACCCATGTCTAGCTATGCCCCACCCATGTCTAACTAAACTCCACCCACTTTGTGCACACGCTTGAATCGATTTTAAAACACTTTGAACACTGAATTACCAGAATTGCAATTTCAAGCTTATTAACTAATACTAACTATAGAGATCAGCTTTTGAATATTCAGTCTAGTTTTTTTATGGGGAGCTAGTAATGCCTATGGTATATTCACAAAAGTCATCCAATTCAGACACTTACTCTTGAACATTTGCCACTTTCATAGCCAACCTATGGTATTTGATTTTATTTGTTATGTCAGATATCAAGTGATATATTTTGATTAGGATATCACATACTTGAATGATAGATCCCATCCTTCCATGCTATGTGCAGTCAAGCCTACGTATCACATTGTACTAACATACGTCCACTCACATCACTCAACTTGCAAATGTGATCTCTTGCTATGTGTAGTAACATGCTAGTGGGTCGGAGGGTAGCCAATCAGGTCATCATTCATTTCTTATCTAGCAATTTTATTGGCTGTAACCCACAGTTCATTTATATTTAGAATGTTTCATTAACTTAGCACAGATATCATAGTCTGCAAGCATGGTACTCTATACAGGAGGGCGACACCATGCACTAGGATGATGAGGTAGCAAGGCCACTTTGGAGATCATCGTATAATGTTCTTTATACACAGGTGTCCTGTATATGAAAGATAAAATACATTGATTGCTTGATTTCAGCACTAATAAGTGTCTTATATGAATGAGGTCTCCTTTATATAGTCGTGTCCTTTATACAGTGGTGTCCTTTATACAGTGGTCTCCTTTATATAGGGGTGTCCTTTATATAGTGGTCTCCTTTATATAGTGGTCTCCTTTATATAGTGGTCTCCTTTATATAGGGGTGTCCTTTATATAGTGGTCTCCTTTATATAGTGGTCCCCTTTATATAGTGGTCTCCTTTATATAGGGGTGTCCTTTATATAGTGGTCTCCTTTATATAGTGGTCTCCTTTATATAGTGGTCTCCTTTATATAGGGGTGTCCTTTATATAGTGGTCTCCTTTATATAGTGGTCCCCTTTATATAGTGGTCTCCTTTATATAGGGGTGTCCTTTATATAGTGGGCTCCTTTATATAGTGGTCTCCTTTATATAGTGGTCTCCTTTATATAGGGGTGTCCTTTATATAGTGGTCTCCTTTATATAGTGGTCTCCTTTATATAGTGGTCTCCTTTATATAGGGGTGACCTTTATATAGTGGTCTCCTTTATATAGTTGTGTCCTTTATATAGTGGTCTCCTTTACATAGGGGGTGTCCTTTATATACTGGTCTCCTTTATATAGTGGTCTCCTTTATATAGGGGGTGTCTTTTAAATATAAAGGAATTCACCTCGCGAGGCCTTGATTGGCCTTGGTGTTTGATATATTATAATGTAAAAACCTGAACGTGTGCGAATGTTCTGAGTCATGTGCTCAGCAGCAGAAACAAACTGACCAATGAAAACGCATGGCATGACCTCGAGATTTAAAGAAGTTGAACCTGGCTTAGCACATTCCTTATCGTCTGCGGCGAGACGCTCGGCTAAATTTTCTCGTGCACTAGGCATTATGTGGTGGTGCCATTTATATTGAGACATCCTGTATATGATGTGCACTTTATATATGAAGATGTTATTTATCTAGAGGTGGTCTTTACATGGAGGTGGCCTTATATTGAGGTATCCTTTATAGCGTTACCCTGTGTGCACTCGGTCATGGTGACGACGGTTGTACCAGCCAAATATGGCCTCTGCGTTGATCTTAAGGAATGCCCGTTTGCAGGATGAGGGAAGACCGAGCCAGTGATTTCAGTGGTAAATTTCCACAAATAGTCTTCTCTTCGCCTGCAAATAGATATTTAACGCGTTAACACTCATATCAACCAAACAGCTTCTGCAGTGGTCTTGAGAAATGTCCATTTGCAGGCCAAGAGAAGACTATTTTTTTTAATTAACCACTGGAATGACTGGCTCGATAACCGAGACAGTCATTCCAATGGTAAATTTTAAAAAAAGTCTTCTTGGTCTGCAAATGGAAATTTTCAGCGAGAAAATTGAAATCCTCCTGAACAAATTCGAGGTTTAAATGGTTAATATGGACATATTTTTATATTCTTGATGGAATTTAGCCATTACAGTGTTAAAGTACGTTTGTCTGTACATACATATAACTCTAGGTATCATTACAGCTACAATCTAGCCAAAGCCATCACATTATAATATATGACAAAACATGCTTATATCTATCACTGAATATAATAAACAGGCGGCATTGTGGTTCATGCCATGACTATAGGCGGGGTCCTTGCATCACAGCATTGAAGATTGAGGTTTGAAAAGCCTATTATATGATCATATTACACAGTACAAGGTATCAGATATGCATTGACTGTTGTATTGATCTGCTGCGATATTGGTAATAAATCATAGTTGCTTGTCATGGGTTTTTAAAGAGGGAGATCTAAGCTATTCATATTCATCTCAATAAAGTAAATTATAATTGACAAGCTCCATATATCAATAGATTGAATGCTCTGTACCCTACACCATGTATAACCTGTCATGCCTGTTGAGTACAACCTTGCTTTATGGCCCAGTAGATAGTGGTTCTTTATGGCCGGTGATCGATTGACCACGTGTGTGAAGAAGCCACCATGTTGTGGTCATATTAAACATTCCTCTAAAAACTGACCTGTAATAGTGTACCACGTGTGTTTAGCAACCACATTTGAATACTAACTGCATATATGGTGATGATTTAGCTCTTTAATGGTCAAGCCAGCCAAGAGTCGGCTGCAGTGTGTATGAGAAAGAATGGGTTGCAGGCCAAGAGACAGAGGAGGGTAATTTTGAAAATTGTCCCATAGAATGACTGGTTCGATAACCGAGGCAGTCATTCCAGTGGTAAATTTTCAAAAATAGCATTTTCTTGGCCTGCAAATTGGTGTTTAAAATTTTTAATTATGTTGACCATTCTTTACCATTAACTATTAAATGACTAAATTTGTTCATGAAAATCAAAATATTTGCTTATTGAATGTCCATTTCAGGCCAAGAGAAGAGTATTTTTTTTAATTTACCTACATCATGGCTGGCTCAGTAACCATTTCAGTGGTAAATTAAAAATAAAAACCTCCTGGCCTGAAATGGACATTCCATAAGAACATTGCAGAAACTGGTTTGGCTGGCTTCGCCGTGAAAGGTTTAAAGGATTTAGGGTTTTACTACAGTACATATGTGGTTTGAAATCATTTCTGCTGAAGAAACATGATAGAAGTGTGTTGATTTGAACCAGATTGGAGAATAACCTCAAGCTGTTCGTTAACTCTTTAACACGAAAGCTGGCCAAAGAATGACTTCTGCTGTCGTCTTGAGAGATGTCCATTTGCAGATCAACAGGCTATTTTTGCAAATTTACCACTGGAATGACGGGATCGATAACCGAGCCAGTCATTCCAGTGGTCAATGTTCAAAAATAGTCTTCTCTTGGTCTTCAAATCGACATATTTGAGGATTAAAGGTTGATGCATTTAACCTGTCTATAACAGAGCACTACCCTTAAATTGGGCCAAAGGGGTGGGGAGCTCTTTAAAATGGGTGTTGAGAAAACCAACCATCTTAATTAATAGATTAGACGAGACATCAGGTGAAGTCTGATAATAATTATACCTTAATCGAATTCTGTAGAATTCAATGAGAGCGACTGCACATGCGTGATGAAGCCATAGTTCAAAGGTTACTAAAATCATCTGTATCTAATCAAGGGATGGGCAATGAAATATCTCATGATCCCAAATGGGTGGGCATTGAATTCTACAGAATTTGATTAAAGTATAATTATTATCAGACTTCACTTGAAGTCTCGTCAAATCTATTAATTATACCCATTAATCAAATTCCTTGAATTCCACGAGACTTCAAAGCACAGGTGATTCTAGTGTATCTTATCCCATCATTATGGGACAGGACAAATTAAATTCACTCACCAATGAGTTAAATTATCCATCAACTTTCTTTCCAAGGTGTGAGTCCAGTGACATACCTGCCTCTCATGTATGAACCCAGTACCATACCTGTCTCCTCGCACCTGGAGCCGATCTCAAAATGAATAGACTATATAGTCCCATTCCCGAATCCATCTACCAAACTCCACAATCTAGAGTCCTTCCATCGAATTTGTTCGAAGGCTGTGCAGTCCATTATATTTACATGTGATAACAATTATAACTGCTACTTTGTTGTCAGTACAGATTTTGCATATTCGCCCTGTTCTTTACGCAGTGGCTTCTTGTAAAAATGTCTGAGCATTCGACCATCCCACTGTATTAAGGATGGTTTGAATGTCAATATCTTGTCTAGCTGCTGCTGACATAGATGCAACCCTACAACCATGTGGCTTAAAAACATCTACATTAACTCCTGCCGCTTTCATAATAGTTTTCAACCACCGCGCTATAGTATCTTTAGTGACCTCGTTATGCGGTTCCACCGTACCAATGAACAACTTTGTGGATGATCTCAAGTTTTTAGTTCGTTAATGTATATTTTCAAAATTCTGAACGGACAAAGTCTAATGTCTTCAGGGTACTTAGAGACAACAATGCCAAGTTCGTTAAAACCGGGTCTTGCTTGCTTAAAATTCCCAACTAAACAAAATTCTAATCCATGCTCGTCTTCTGTCATACTATTCAAGTCTAACAGGAAAATAGATTGGCACCTCTGCGCTGTAGTTAGCGCTAACATCATTACCAATCTTAATGTTAAGTCATATATGGATAGAAACTCGGGCATAGGTTGCTTCCTGAAATGGTTCAAGACTACATTAACGTCCCGTATATCTCGACTGTTAGCGGCTTAACTTTATATACTCTTCTGACAAAACGACAAACTAATTTTTTTTCAACAATTGGTTCGTTATTCCGTAGAATAAGCACGGACGACAACGCACTTCTTGTTGAGCTTACCGCATTAAAACCGGCCCCCTGATCTAGTAAAGACTGTAAAAACTGCAAAATGTCATCAACTGAAGGAGAATATCGCTGACAGTTATGTTCTACACAGAATACATCCCACTTCTTTATATATGATGCATATTGAATTTTTGTTCTTTTTGACCATGAGTTCAGAATTGTCTCTAATACATTCTCAGACACACCTTTATGAATCAAGGCCTGCCTGATAACAGACAAGCCATCAGATGAAGCTTTTCTCCTAGTGGGTGGTCTGTCCGACTGAATATGAGGAAGTGTCAAAAGGCCTCGCCTCCACTTGATCCGGTACACAGGCCTCACCAAAAGTTTTTTCAGAAGTGGATACCAGATCTGATTTTTCCAGTGGTAATATCAGAATTCCCATTGCTGATCTTTCTGCACCTTCCTCAAAATCTTTACAATGACGCAAAACGGTGGAAACGCATAAAATCTGAAAAATTTCCAATCAATAGTAAATGCATCCACAGTCACCGCCTCGGGATCTGGTCCCCATGAGACAAATAGTTTACTTTTGTAATTTAGACGACTCGCAAAAAGATCAATATCACAATCAAAATTAAAATGGCACATAGCATTATGAAACTCACTATGACATAGTGTCCATTTTTTTCGATCATTAAATATTCTTGACTAAATCAGCCTCCGTGTTCTCAACACTTGGTAAAAAAACTAGCTGGTAACAATTTTTTAATTCATTTCTATGATTCTCTGATTCCATGTTTGTCCATCGACCACCTGTCTTTTGAGATTGTCTTACTGGCCCCAACCATCTTTTGAAGCGTCTGTGCTAAGCAATCTCTCGGGTAACCCAGCATCAAGTCATTCTTCGCTGATAGTAAATGTTCAATCCACCATCTGATATTAATAGCTGATTCATTCGAAAGACACAAAGGCCCATCATAATTTCCTTTATTATAAGTCAAGGCCAAAATCTTATTCATCTCTAACTCTTTATAAAATAATGGTCCACACCTTATTGCTGGAAAAGACGAAACCATCAAACCTATAAGTTGGGAAACGTCCCTGACAGTCAAGCTCTTTCCCTCTAAAATATTCCGACACCTTTCCATAATTCTTTCAACCTTCTTTTCTGTTAATGTAATTGTCATTTCTTTCGAATTTAACACGGAGCCTAAATGCTGAAGTTCCTGAACGGGGGTCAAAACAGACTTATCTTCATTGATAAAAAATCCAAGTGATTGAAATGTTTTCTTTATCTCATTAATGTTGCACAAACACTCGCCAAATGAATCCTTCATTAAAAAAGAGTCATCGATGTATCCACAGGCTACAAAGTGTCTTTGTCTGAGCGCCGCATACACTGGTTTTAACAATTTAGTAAAAACCCTGGGACTGCTAGCCATACCATTCGGTATCGAAGTAAACTGATACCGTCGATCTTTTTAAAAAAAAACTCAAAAACTTTCTGTCAGTTTCAAAAACACAAACAGAATAATAAGCGTCCTGCAAATCCAAGGATCCCATATAACAATCATTAGAAATTAGGTCCACAATATAATTTAAGCCATCCATTTTAAAATGTTGATATGTAATCGCTTTTAATTTAAAATAATTCTATAGCTTCCATCTTTCTTAGGCCGAATAAAAATGTTAGAAATAAACTCCCCTTCACAATATTTAGCCCATTCCATCTAAAAGCTACATACTATAGCTCTTGAGTTATATTCATGACCACGTGTCTTTAGGGGCCACATCTTGATGGGGCCAATCTGTTATAAACATGTTTGACTCTGTATGATGTATCGGTGGTGGGGGAGAGTGGAGGGTGTTGTAGGTGTGGTATGGGATGGTGTCCTACAAATCAAACCATGTCACAGCAGGAGAGAGCATATATTAGTGAAGTATACTGAAATGATTGATGAATTGTGAATAATATATGAGCAGTAATATATGTATATTAGTTAAACATGCATTGAATAGATTAAAAAACATTCAGAATGTTTGCTCAATAATTTTCCATTTCGAGGTCAAGAGAAGACTATTTAAAAAAATTTACCACTGGAATGAATGGTCCCGGTTACCAAGCCAGTAATTCCAGGGGTAAATTTTCAAAAATAGTCTTCTCTTGGCCTGCAAATGGACATTTCTCATGACCACTGCAGAGGGTGTTTTTGTGAGCATCGCCATGAAAGGGTTACGCCATCTCTCCATGATGAGTATGCTGACAAGCGTATAAGGTACCATGCATTTAGCTTTGCTGTATTTCACTCCTGAGTTGTTTTTCACAAGAAAATTGAACACTAATTTTAATATTTCATTCAATTTTTCTTTCTACCAGACAGACAGATATGTTAGATTGAACATTTTAGAGTGCCAGCGGTATATTTTGAAATCATCTTTTAGGAATTTATACTTACTGATAAAAAATCTTGAAATTTCAATACTTAGGCTCTCAAAGAATATAAAGTGCAAATATAAGAAGGATTGCTTAACATACCCTACTAATATTTAGGGTGGGAGACTGTCTGTCTGTCTGTCTGTCTGTCTCTTCACCAAACATGGATGCTAGGATGCCATTAGAGTCTACCTGCTGCTAAATTTATCATTTCTATTCAGTAACTATACGATGACTGCTTTAATTGCATTAATTAAAATTATTGCAGGAAGTTAGTAATTATACATCCCCCCCCCCCCCCAATATAAACATATTTCAAAAATGAGAATATTTAAGTTTTTAATATTTTTCTAAAATTAACAATGGTCTTTTGTATTTAATACCAAGTTAATATGTCTAAACTGTTTTGTTAAATTTGATTGAAAAGCACTAATGATTATTTTATAATCATCCTATATCCTGCATAAATATGAGTTTATTGTTCTCTGTATTGATTTTCGTGCACTTGAAGGATGTTAATTAGATTTAATCAATAACTGCTTTCATAATTAGAAACTGTCACTCCTGGCTTATCAAGCATTGTTAAAATATATAAAAACATCTATTAAAAACATGTTGTTACTCTGCGACACCCAGACACGTGTATGCTGGACAGTATACGAGTACACGCCAGGCTGACACAGCCACCAACATGCACACATAAACATGTGTATGCGCACATATTCAGGGATACACACACGCACACACGTGCGTGCGTACTCGCGCGTGCACACACACATGGATGTGTACATTCCCACAACACCAGCTCGCGCATGAATTAGTGACTATTAAAATAAGGCAGAGTCACACCTGAATAGACTAATTAAGTGTATAATTGCACACTGGTATAGATGGACAGTATACCTGTCATTGTCACAGCTACAGATATACCTGATGCTTGAATATGGTTTTTACCTCTACTTCAAATTTTCATTGAACATTTTGTTTTAAGTAAATGTCAAAGTTGAATATGAACATATTACAATTTAATAAGCTGTAAATTATCAGTTAAGTGCTATGAATTTAATACAAATGTGTTTGTGTTTGCTTGTATGTCGATAGTGTAGTAGTAATGTTAGGTCAGGCTTTACCTAACCTGTAGTACATAAATCCCAAGTTTCTCTGTGAATTTATGAAGTCTGGTGTAAATTTGGTGTGTAATATTGCTGAATGCTGGTGCTGTCTTAGAAAGCAAAGTTCTGCTTCTAGGCGGCAATGATTTAAAAGTTGAATCCAATGTTAGTCGCCACGCTAAAGGTACAATTCTACATAGCGGACTGGGATATATAATTCTGCGGTACATGGGTTATTGCATTCAACCTTTTTAATGTCTAAATTTGGTAAAGAAAATTTCAATATTTGCTTACTGAATGTCCATTTGCAGGTCAAGAGGCTATTTTTGAAAATTTACCACTGGAAGGACTGGCTCGGATATCGAGCCAGTCATTCTGGTGTTAAAATTTCAAAAATAGTCTTCTCTTGGCCTGCTCAAGATCGGTGTAAAGGCTAGCTTTGTTCGGTTTAGGCATGAATGGGTTAAAAATGCTTAGAAGAAACCTGTTCAGGCATGATGGCGATGTATAGTATCTATACTATTACTACTAAAAATCAATCAGATATACCTACATGAATTATTGAGTATTGATCTTCAAACCTGAGTGCCACTGCGTAATTCTACATGGGCATTGAGGTGGTGGGGCAGAGGTGGTGGGGTGTGTGGTGCTCCTTGGCGGCCCTTAATCACCGGTGCCTATTGTGAATAAAGCCAACTTAAGAATTCCCACAATTCCAGATTCCTGATCTGATTACAGTTTAACATACTTGTTACTCCGTATTACAATCTTTATACATGATGTGATCAAATACTTGTTCATTTTTATCAGAACATTTTGACTGAAGGCTGTAGCTTCCTGATGGCAAATCTTTTATTCAATATGATCGCAAAATAGACATCGGTTTTAATATATTTAATTCTTTTAAAGGTAAATTTATTCAAAGTATTTCAGACTAAATTTGGTTTAAATCACATAAGTATCTTACACAGAAATATTTATATCATTATGAAGTTATAAGCAAATGATCATAGAGAGGATATATATGTGTAGATCGAAGTCTTAGTTGGGGATTATGATGTTTGATGTAATATTGTTGATCAAAGTATTTACCTGTAGAATCTGTGAGTGGATTAATTATTACCTGTACGCTGATACGCTCATTTCCTCCTGGACACTGGTGTGGTCAGTCTGTGTAACTCTTTGAAGGCTAGATTTGTTTCTCAAAATCAATGTATTTGCTTATATCTCCATTTGCAGCCCAAGACAATACTATTTTTGAAAATTTAACACTGAAATGACTGGCCCGATGACACAGTCATTTCAGTGGTAAATTTTCAAATATAGTCTTCTTGGCCTGCAAATTGACATTCCTGAAATGTACGCCTGTTTAATTGCTATTAACACAGTAAAAGATAGAATATTGCCAGCAGAGTGATAAGGGTTAAACACTATAAGCCAATGTCATTCATGATTTGTATGTAAATTGTAAGAAATAATAGTTTAATTATCATTCACTAATAGACCGGATGAGGGTTTTAATATTTTGCAGTTTGGAGATATTTTTATCCCCTGTAAGTTAGACATTTCATATTGAAGATAAAAGATTAGAAATGTTATTGTTTGGATTAAGCCATTTTGTTCTAGCCGTTAACTAACTGAATGTTCTGAATCTTAATGTTTATGTTAGGTTCGATTGTTTAACGACTGATTTTTTGTTAGTAAAAATCAGTGGCCTATCGAATTCATCAGGATTTTAACACTCAGTTCTTAACCTGATAGAACAATTTCGTTTATGAATTAGGAAAATATTTGGTTGAATATTTTGAGAGTAAGTTGGCCGGAAACTTGCAGCAACAGCTTCCCATCAGAGTTTTTCAGAATCTTCAACAGCTTACCTGTATCGTCGCCTTAAAATAGTAATACAATTAGGTTTGCACACATGACTTGGGTCGGCTAAAACATGTTTAAAAGTAGACATCCGTGTGTTGACATATAAATTTATCATACCAGTGTACAGAAAAACTATTGGATGAATTTGTGTAAATCATGAAAAAAATGGCCTGTGAGCGAATATATTGTTTTAACCCTTTAAGCTTTGAATTTGTTCAAGAAAATTTCAATTTTTCAAAGAAAATATAAATTTGCAGACCAAGAGAAGACTATTTTTGAAAGTTTAGCACTGGAATGCCTGGCTCGGTTATCGATATATATTGCTAAATTTCATTAGCACATTAATTGCCAAGCCGGATGCAACTGGCCTTTGAACTGGATTTAAGAACTATCTATTTGTAGAACAAGAGAATTAAGACTCATTGAAATTTTGCCACAGGAGTTACTGGCTCGATAACTGAGTCACTCATTCCTGTGATAAGTTTTGTAAAAATATCTTCTTTTGGTCTGCAAAAGTACACTTGACCAAACTGGACATTTAACCGTCTGCCTGCTAACTCTGACTACATCTTCCATGGGGTTTAACTCTGGATATGCTGAATATTTTGAAAACAATTTGACTGAAAGTTGTTGGTGGCTTAACCACCAACAACTTTCAATCTAATTGTTTTCAAAATATTCAGCAAGTGTAGGGTAATTGGCCAGTGAAATTATTGTCTGGTGGCTTACAGCAGTCAGATAGTTATGGATAAAAAAAACACCAAACATATTAGGCAGGCTGTGTGCATAGAATATAAACCCTGCATAGTTTTAAATATTTCTGAATTTATTCAACAGATTATATCTAAAAAATAATTTAAGTTGTACAAGTGTTGTTTACCTCTTAGCAGAAAATGTGCATTAAAATACAAAAATATGGCTTTTAAGTTTCGTTTTAATTACATGTGCAGGAACTAGTTTGGTTGTTTACTAGTGAAATTGTTTCTTAATTACTCACGTATTGCGTTTTAAAATGATAGTAAAAAAATTAAAAAATTTCATTTGTTTGAAAATTACAGTTTCAAGTGATATAAAGTGCAAATATAGGATATAATAGAGTGTTTTAGCTAATGTTGTTTACATGAAAGTGTTATCAGTGTTAGTGTATGTATAATGGCTGCTGGGTGTGTCTTATGTAGCATTTCTTCAGGAACATGTTGATTGAGATATATACAAAATATAACCTTTTCTTTGGTATATCAGATTCACGAGCCGCGCCCGTAGGGGAAAGAGGGTAGATTGCTTTTGATTGTGAGTCTGCTTGGCTTGTTAACCTGGTTGTCTATATTGTCTGGGACTGTTTCTAAAGAACTTAAATTGATTTGTCTCAGATTTTAGCACAAGAATTGATGTTAATCATTTCTCTTCTTTGTTTGGCATTCGAAAAAACCCACAGAAAATGCCTGCAATGGTCGGAGGTCGACTTGTTATGACTCACTAAGTTTCTGTAGGAGCATCTTGTGGTCAAAAAAAGATACTCAATACAAATGTAAATCCAAAAAGATTTTCTTGAATTTAATGGTCAAGAATATAACAATATTTGCTCATTGAATGTCCATTTGCAGGCCAAGAGAGGACTATGTTTGAAAATTTACCGGTGGAATGACTAGCTCGCTTGACGAGCCAGTCATTCCAGTGGCAAATTTACAAAAATACTCTTCTCTTGGCCTGTATATGGACATTCTTCAAGACCACTGAAAGGGATAAAGGGTGATTAAATAATTATGCAATTGACTTATGTACCAGGCCTGATGTACATTTTGCAAACAACATTACTATAAGCTGTTGTATATGACAGCAACTGCCTAAAGCAAATGTGTATGTAAAATGTACACCAGTTGTCTAGTGTATTATTTGTATATGCTGAGCAGTTAACCCTTTCATCGACGCAACCCCCGTTATGTCAATTTCAAAGCATTCAGGAAGTCATGAAGTGGTAAATATTTTAAAATTAATTTTGAATTGCTTTCAGTCAAATTACTTTCAAAATAATCAACAGCTTTTGCATATGGTTAAAAAATCTGAGAATTGTGTGTTAGGATTTCGTCTGTAAAAGGGTTAGTAAAGCAAATGTTCACAGACATGGTGAAGATGAGATTTCCAGGTACCTTAGATAGAGTTCATTTATCATCAAGATAACAAATTATTCCGGCAGATTTCAAATATCTACTCTGGAAAATAACTGATCAATTGTAGAGAAGATTATCAGAAACATGTGTTTCAAAATGGGATTATGTATATAATATATACCTACAGCTGGATCGGCAATGAAACATTGCATATACATTATGTTTCTTTTTTCTTCCTCAATTTATTTGTATAAACCAAATGGTACATTAGAATATATTCCTGGATCAGATTTTAAATAACCTGGTAAAATACGATGTAATTTCTATCAAATCCCGCCAAGATGGTTATAATTTGTCTTGTGTTGTGCTAAAAATTCTCAGGAAATTAGACATGGAAGAGCATTTGATAAATTTAGTTTTTACAATTTCTTTCAGTCGGTGCCATATGGATGTAATAAAATGTGTTTAATCTGTCCAGCTGGTTTACTGGTTATCCTGTGGATGCTGTTGAGGATTGAGTTGCCTCTCTGTCTTTGTGCATATACCATCTTTGAGACAGAGGACGGAAATTTGGTAGTCTGAATTTTGATTCCATTTCCCCCTATGATTGGTCTTTTGAAGATTCATTATAGAACTAATGTTGGTGTAAGCTGTTGCTGTCTACAACAGCAACATCTTACAGCAACATTGGTTCCAAATGCATGTCAGTATTTTTTATGCTGACTTGTACGTGTTAAGCTTTTGACATGAATGCGGTTAGTGTTAGTTAACTGGCTGTGGAATTTAAGACCTGAGCTGGGTGTTTAGGTCTGGTGACTTAGTGTAGTCTGACTGTTTATAAAATTGTTATTTGCCTCAAGTCTTTTACATACACATGTGGTGAAATTCAAGATCCTTTTTTTTGCTTAGCTGTATGAGTGTGACTGTCTGATCATTCTTCAATGTTGTGGTATAAAAGTTATCTGCTGAATTTCAATGTAAATTTAATGCTTGGTTAGACTTTTCTACTTTTCAGTTTTGAAGTTTAAATGGTATTTTAGTAGGAAATAGCGTTCCAAATTTTGTTTCTAACGTTTAAACCCTTTAACAATAAAATTTGTTCAACAAATTTTTCTCATTGGAAATACCTATAATTTGCAGACCAAAAGAAGACTACTTTTATCGAGTTATCGAGCCAGTCATTCCAGTGGTCTATTTTCGAAAGTAGTCGTATCTTGTTCTGCAAATTGACGTTTATCAAGACCGCTGCAGAAGCCATTTTTGTCTTTTTGAGACACGGTTAACCATTTAACACTCAAGATAGGCCAAAACAGCTTATTAGTGGTTTTTAGAAATGTCCATTTGCAAATCAAGTGAAGACTATTTTTGGAAATTTACCACTGGAATGACTGGCTTGATAACCGAGCCAGTCATTCCAATGGTAAATATTTTTTTTAAATTGTATTTTGGTCTGCAAATACACATTTTCAGTGCGAAAAAGTAAATTTTTATGAAAAATATGTCTTGCTTAAAGGTTTTAATGTTGTTTTACGCAATGACAATTGTTATTATCACACATGATAAATGTATGTGATTTATAAAACAATGTTTTTTTATTCAAATGTTAATTATTTTAGACTAAGCAAAAGCCTTTGTCCTAAAAATGATGAAAACTGAATTAAGAAAATTGATATTTGATAAATTAGCGTTCATCGTGCACACAAACCAGATTTCATAAACTGTAATTTAGGATGTAGTAAAATAAAATAAAAAATAACAAAAGATAAATCTATCTCATTAGAATGTTCAAAATATCTAGAGGTGGCTGGTTGTGTATATATTTAAGTTCAACAAATATTTGTGCATAATTACACTCAATATTTTTAATTAAGATATGAGACCCTACTTTAAGCCTATAATGGTCAAGCCAGCGTAAACTGACCTCTGCAGTCAGGACTTGAGGAATTCCATTTACAGACCAAAGGAAGACAATTTTTGAAAATTTTACCACAAGAATGGCTGGCTTGGCTAATGACTGGCTCGATAGCCAAGCCAGCCATTCTAGTTGTAAATATTCATAAGTAGTTTTCTCTTTGCCTGCAAATGGACATTCACTTTTGACCATTAACAGATTTAAATGGATATTTTCTCCATATTCTTGGCCTTTACAGAGGTTGTGCCTCGGTTCATGAACAGTTTAACCCTTTAACCCTCGAATTTGTTCAAGAAAATTCTCATAGAAAACGTCCATTTGCTGAAAAAGAGAAGACTATTTTTGAAAATTTACCAATGGAATGACTGGCTCAGTTATCAAGCCAGGCATTCCAGTGAAAAATTGTCAAAAATAGTCTTCTCTTTCTCTGCAAATGGACATTTCTCAAGACCACTGCAGAAGCTGTTTTTTGGCTGAATGTGTGTGTTAATGATGATGTGATTGTGTACATGTAGGTGGTTATGTTCATCCCTTATAAGGCTGACATCATGATGGACTATTTACGATATGCTTTCTACGCTGATTCCTCTATTTACTTCTCTATGATATCATTTGGAGGCATCGTCCTCTCGTTACTCTTTGTTTTCTGTGCCAAAATATTCGAGGATATTAACCGTAATTTGGACATTCCACCTGAATACGAGGATGTTATTCCGGATTTACTAAAGGGTGAGTAAAATTGTAATTGAAATTAAATTGCAGTTTAAATTAAATGCTATCTGATTAATTTTGTTTTTGAAACCCAAGTATTTCGATTTGAAGGCAACAACTAAATAGTTGTTAAACTGTGGAATATTTTTTTTTAATAATTGGATGAAAGATGTTGCTTTATTAGTTTAAAAATTATTCAACATTTAAAATAATGAAAGTGCTAACCCATTACACTTTGATCTCCTGGAAGCTTAATTTAACCTACCTCGCTATACAGACCTAATGCAATAGTTCCTCGACAATGTACAAAATATCTTGTTCAATATTTTTTAATTAATTTTTCTGGAAGCTCTTGATACCTGCTAATATAAAGATTCCAGTCAAATTATTTTTCAAAGTATTTATCTGTTTGCCATGTGGTTGCCAATGGTAAATTAATTTCATAAGTAAAACAATTAACCCTTCAAATCTTAGAGACCAGAAATGGCCAAATTCTTTATAATGTAAGGGATATTCTGCTGAATAGTTTGAAATTAATAGAATTTAAACTAGATTGCCCGTCAATAAAGCGTCATTGCAAATATCCGCGTTCACCTCGTTGACCTTTTAATACACCCCTACCATACTCCACCCCACCCACCCCCCACATTGGATGGAGCTAAATGTAAATGTGCCCTTGCACTCTGCAATTATATGGGTAACTCACATTACTAAATTTGTTTGAATTCTGTCCAACGGTTTCAAAGGAGTTGCATTACAATAAATTTCTTAACCCTTTTACACCACTGTTACCTGGGCGCACAGCCAAATATAAATGTCCTGTACTCCGCAATCGGTTTGGAAGGAGATAGTGTGAGGGACAGACGATCAGATGTGATTATAATATCCCGACGGTTTTTTAAAACTTGAGGATAGCAAAATAAGATTTATCATCTTTTGCAAGTATTTGCTGAAATCTACAAGCAAACGCAAATTTCCAGTGTGAATTTAAAAATGTGTATATTTTTAGTTGCTAAGCAACGTGATGTGATGTAATACCATTCTGAAATATCCAGACAAATTTCTTGAGCAAGATGTCTACTGTTTAAGTGGTTATCAAGGGTATTCGTAATTTATTCCTGGTTCAAATGTCTGACTTCCACAAAAATAGTTTCATTGGATCCTTAAAACAGAAAATCTAAATATATATGAGAAATAATTTGATGACATGTTAATTAATGCGAACTGCTGAAGTGTTGCAAAGTGATTGCGTATGTTGCAATGTGTGATATTGAGGTGTTGTGTTATTGTGTTCCATACATTGTATGCAGAATGAAATGTGCTAACTGCTAAAGTGTTTAAATTAACCTTTAAATGGTCAAACTTAGTCAAGAAAATTTAAGCAGTTGCCTATTGAATGTCCATTTACAGGCCAAGAAAATACAATTTTTTGAAAAATTTTCATTGGAATGACTGGCTCGGTTATCGAGCCAGGCATTCCAGTGGTAAATTTTCAAAAATTGTATTCTCTTGTCCTGTAAATAGACATTCTAAAAGACTATGACAGAGACCGGTTTTGGCCGGAATGACCATTAAATGGTTAACCACCAGTGTCTCAAGTTCAAGAAGGTTATACAGATGTTGAATATCTTGAAACAAATTCGACTGGAACCTGTTGCTGCCATGAGGAATCCCAGTCAAATTAGTTTCAAAATATTCTAAATAAGATTCCTTAGGCCTACCGTTAAATCAGAAATAATTTGTAATTTTTGGCTCTTACGGTTTAAAGAGTTATAGTCAGACTACTATAACCCATCCCCACCCACCATCCCCACCCTGGGCCAGCTGATTGGTGGAGATTTGTAGCTGTTAATGTCATTAGATTACAATGATGCGCTAAGAACTCAGGGAGAAAGGTGTATTGCTTGGTGATTAAGGTACTGATAGATATGCTTCATTCCTAATGATGAGGTATTTTTCACAAACTGGAATCTGTCATTCTTGACCCCCTAATACACCTTCTGGCACACACCCCCCCCCCCCCATGACAGGTCCATGCCAGGCTCTAGTGCCTCTGCAATCAGATAACTTAACCCTTTAAGTTTCAAATTTGATCAAGAGCATCTCAACTTCCTTATAGAAAATGTCCATCTGCAGACCAAGAGATTATTTTTGAAAATTTACAACTGGAATGACTTATCGAGGCGGTCATTGCTGTGGTAGAGTTAAATAAATAGTCTTCCTGGCTTTCAAGTGAGCATTTCTCAGAGCTACTATAGAAGCCGGTTTTTTCTTGGCTCGCCTTGAATGTTAAATGGTTAATGCTGAGGAGTTATCTCCCTTACAATAGCGCGATCTTGCAGTAACTTTCTTGGAGCTCTGACTAAAGGTTACTGTGATTTGCAAGGAGTACTGATGGTGTTGTAAGAAATTCTAAACCACTGATGAAATCTCTTTATTACAATTTCAAGGGAACCATATGGGAATGCGGTTGAATATGTTGAGAATAATCTGATGACTAAAACTGTTGCTTTTCAGACATATTGGTTTTACAAAGGTTAAAAGAATATTGTGTACATCATGTTACGTTGTATGAGATCTGTAACACTGAAACACTTTAACCCTCGAATTTTGTCATGAAAGGTAAATTTTTCTCATGGAAAATGTCCATTTGCAGACCAAGCGAAGACTATTTTTGAAAAGTTACCACTGGAATGACTGGCTCGGCTACCGAGCCAGTCATTCCAGTGGTAAATTTTCAAAACTAGTCTTCTTTTGGTCTCCAAATAGACATTTCCCAAGACCACTGCAGAAGCCGTTTCTGGCTGATATGAGTGTTAAAGGTTTAAATATATCAGCAGCCTTTTAACCAAACTGACCAAAAACGGATTCTGCAGTGATCCTGAGAGATGTCCATTTGCAGACCAAGAAATGACTATTTTTTGGGAAATTTACTACTGGAATGTCTGGCTCAATAACTGAGACAGTCATTCCAATAGTTCTTTTTCGAAAATAATCTTATCTTGGTCTGCAAATGTACATTTTCTATGAGAATATTGAAATTCTGTTGAACAACTTTGTCAACTTTGTTAATCTTGAAATTAGTATTACTATTAACTCTCTGGCAAATTGATGTCCACCAGTAAGTGCTTCTGTAGTGCTTCAAGATTGCCAAACCTTTCAACACATGTAACTACTTCACATCTCAGAGGAAGGGATTCCTTTCAACTTGCATCTAACCCTTTTCTACTCAAGTTGTAAAAAAAAACCCAGAGGCATGGAGGCATCTTAGTCTTTGACACCCTACTTCAGATTCTTATCTTTACATTGTCTATTTCATGTCTGTGCATTTCATTCTGATTTTGCAGAAACCTGATTTTATTTGAGTTAAATATGTCATAATTTGTTGAACGTTTTGGAAACGATTTGTTATGGGACTCAATGTACCTTTCCATTTTTAGCTATGCCCCGCCCATCACTAGCTAAACTCCACCCACACCTCGCCGTGTTGGGATTGATCGATCCCCAAATGCCTTAGCTATCAATTTCCTGAAAACTATACAGGGAAGCTGTTGAATATTTTGTAACTAATTTGACTGGGAGCGGCCAGTCAAATTAGTTTCAAAATATTCAACAGAATATTTATTAAATAGTAAAAGCAAACAATTTGTACAACAACACATAGACTGTCTTCAAATATGCGTTCGTGACATACTTATAGATGTCATTCACTATGATATCATTGTACACATCACGCTGTTCATTATGACGTCATATGATGGGTGGGTACTCTGGAAAGGTGAATTGTTCACCGTTTTAGGCAGCACTAACCTTCACTCATATCGTAGTCTGCATAATCAATACATATTATTTAACTCTATCTCTTTCATAACAAATCCTGGGAAAAATATATTCTTTGCAATTTAAAACTTATTCTGTGAAATTTTATGAAATTAATTTGACTGGAAGCTGTTAGGCAGCAACGGCTTCCAGTCAAATTAATTTCAAAACGTTCAACCGTTTTCCTGCGTTTGCCTTCAAAATGACATATGAGGGAATTCATCGGTGAGAGGGTTAACCGTTAAATTTAGTCAATTAAATTTAAATTTTGACATAGAAAATGTCGATTTGTAGAATAAAGAGAATACTTTTTTTGAAAATTTTATGATTGCAATGACTGGTTCGGTTATTGAGACAGTCATTCCAGGGGTAAAAGTTTTAAAATAGTTTCCTCTTGGCTTGCGAACAGACATTTTTCAAGATGACTGCAGAGGCCGGTTTTGACTGGTTTGACAAGGGTTTAAACTACATACCATGTTACAGCATGATGCTTGTCATTGTGAACATTCATAGGGTGATCATGCTGAGATTGCACATCACCACTGACACACATATTTATTTCATCTTTCACTCTCCCATCCCCTCAGATGTTTGGACACACCCCTCTATATTACATGGAGAGGGTAAGGATATATTTTAATGAGGAGTTTAACTCTTTAATTAATGTATTTCTGCAGACTACATTTCCCATGGGGTTCAACTCTGAATATTTTGAAAACAATTTGAATGTTGTTGGTGGATAACTCACCAACAACTTTCAGCTAAATTGTTTTCAAAATATTCAGCCAACCCAGAGTTATTGTCCATTGAATTTATTGTTGTCCAGTGACTTGCAGCAGTCTGACAGTTAACTCTTACCACTCTGATGTAAAAAATTTAAAATGTTCAAAATAAATTAAAAGATGAACTGGTTTTCATTTCTAAACAAATTTGGTGGAAGATGTTGCTGTCTACGACAGCAACATCATCCACCAAAATTGTTTAAAAATGTACACCAGTTTCTTTTGGAGTTCAGAATGGTCCATTTTCAGGCAACTAGAAAAATATTTCTAATAATTTTAACACAGGAATGACTCAGGCTCGATAATCAGCCCAGTCACTCCAGTAGTATATTTTCAAAAAAAATCTCATAACCCGCAAATTATCATTGATTTACGCATTAATTAAAATTTTCTTAACCGTAACCATTAAACAATTCAATCGATTGATTCCCTCCACCCAGTTTTAACCTTGTAATGGTCAAGCCGGCCAAAGCCTGTCTCTGCTTTGGTCTTGAGAAATGTACATGTGCAGCTTACGATAAGACAATTTTTGACAATTTACCACCGGAATTACTTGCTCGATAATCGAGCCAGTTTATCGAGCCAGTCATTCCAGTGGTCAATTTTCAAAAATTGCCTTATGGCCTGCACATGGACATTCAAACAGCAAAAATTTTAATGGGCTTTTAAATTCTGCACCATTAAAGAGTTAATCTTCACCAAAAACAGTCTATGAAGATGATGTGTTTGTGTACTGGGTGGAAGTTATAATAAGTGTGTGCGTGCGTACGTGTTTGTTTTAGATAATATGAGAACCAAGATTTCTTGTCTGGCACTGATTTGTTAAGCAATATTGAAATGCCAGATAACTCTAAATAAATAAAGAGAAGAGATATAGTCTAAGTGATTAGTATCTCTAGATAGTCTGTAAATATAAATAAAGACAGCTATGAATGGCTGAGATTGAGAAAGAAAGTAAATCGCCTTTTGCATGCCAAGAGTAAACCCTTTTTTTAAATTTACTACTAGATTAATGGGCTCCGTTATCTAGCTAAGCATTTCAGTGTTAAGTTCTCCCAAACAGTCTGCTCTTGGTCTTTGCACAGACTGGTTATGACTAGCAGACCTTTAATATTTATAATGCTCTCACAACAGTAATGGACCTTTCCAGTTTTAGCTATGCCCTGCCCATCTCTAGCTAAGCTCCACCCTCACCTCACTCGTGTTGGGATCGGTTGATCCCTGAACACCCTGACTATCAATTTCCGGAAAACTATACAAGTAAGCTGTTGAATATCTTGAAACTAGTTTGACTGGGTGCTGTTGCTATCAGCGGCAGCAACCCCGCCCAGTCAAATTATTTTCAAAATATTCAACAGCATGTTTATTAAATAGTAGACATACAATTCAAACAACCTGATGAAGGACTATTAAGCGTTTAAGACTGGCTAAATTGAGTCACTCATGACGTAATGATTGACATCATCCGCCACATCGCTTAGTTGATTATGAGTCATATGATTGACTGAGGAAATGGATTCATGAATTATTACAAGAAGTGGAAACATTTGAACGGTGGCCATATTTTGACTGACTAAAAGTTAATGCTGTCTTAGATAACAACAGCTTACAGCAACAGTATTTCCAAAATGAACACCAGGCATCATACGGTAGGGAATTAAATTTTACATCAGGCCAAACAACCTCTATACAGAGACCAGTCTTTATATAAGGACCACCATTATCTGTTTCCAGAGTGTGAAATATTCATAAACATGGTTGAATATATTAGACACACGGGAGATAACTGTGTATTATAACTCTTTGATGGTATTTTATCAAAGGGTTGTCTATCTTAGCATGAAATGTAAATATTTACTTTTTTGATTGAATGGCATTTATTATGTGCTTTTAAAACTAACTGATGATGGATTGGCCACAAAGCAAAAGATTTGGTTTTCTTTAGCAATGGAGATAATTGGCACTTCAGTCCTGAGCTCCCTATATCTCGATTTTAAAACCCTCAGTGTAAGCTGTTGAATGTTTTAAAACTAATTTAACTTGTTGCTGTAAAGCAGAAGTAATATTAGTTTCAAAATACTTCTTATATATTGTATAGAATGTTTAACAGCATTCATTTAGCCCTTAAATCATCAAGCTGGCCAAAACAGTCTTTGTAGTGGTCTTGAGGAATGGCCATTTGCAAGCCAAGAGAAAACTACTTTTGAAACTTTACTACTGGAATGACTGGCTCGATAACCGAACTAGTCATTTCAGAGGTACGTTTTCAAAAATAGCCTTCTTGGCCTGCAAGATCACATTAACTAAGCAAGATTTTCTTGACCCTTAACTTTAACCCTTAAATTTGTTTAACAAAATTTCAATTTTCTCATAGAAAACATCCATTCCGAGACCAAGAGATTGTTTTTGAAAATTTATCGGTTTTCGACCTAATCATTCCAGTGGTAAAATTTAAAAAATAGTCTTCTCGTCACGAGTCTGCAAATGGACATTTCTCAAGACCACTGCAAAAAAGCTGTTTCTGGTTGATGTGTAAGGGTTACGGTGTTGCATTAGGCATTTAATTCAGCAACAAGAACCATTCAGAAATTGAAAATCCTCACACTAGTCACACTGGAAAGATTGTCAGCTCACCTGGGTGACTGTCCTTCCGTTATCTGTTATCCGTCAACTCTTTCTTTAAAGGACTTGTTCTCAAGAACCACTGGGCTGATTTAAATTATATTTGGCAGGATGCATCCTTAATTCATAGAGACCCAATTTTGTTCAACGGAAGCCGATCGGTCAAATTGGCCCGCAGCCATCTTAAATTTTTGCCAATTTTTCAAACATAAAATATCATCTAGGGAGTTACAGCTGAACCAAGTTTGTTCGTGGGAACTTGATTGACCAAATGCTTTGTTGGCCATCTTGGATGACTAAGTTTTCACGAAAATTACTTCTTCAGAATCGCTAAATGGATCGGGACCAAATTTGGGAGATACGATTAGGAATTAAGGGTCATTAAAGTTTGTTGAAGGGATGTTGATAAGTAAAAAACCTGGCAGCCGTGGGCCAATCAAAATGTAGATTTTTTTTGGATGGATTTTGAAGCCGAAATTGGTTTTATATAGGTTTTTGGCCTAATGCTTTAGAGGCCATCTTGGATGACATAGTTTTCATGAAAGCAACTTCTCTAGACCAGCTTAACGGATCGGGCCAAAATTTTGGATTATAGACTAAGGGCCAAAGTTTGTTCACGGGAAGTTGATGCATAAAGAAACATCGCCGCTGTGTTCTTGTTACAATTCTGATCAATTCCATAGGTGTCTACTTATAGCCAATGGCCTTTACCGCCTATCTGAGGTGAGCTATACACTCCCCTTTAGGCTCTTGTTCAAATTGTCCAGATTTTTCAAAGTTTTTCAAATCATGACTAAAGTTTGGGGGTTCCTAGTGTAGGGTCATGACCGTTCATGTCTTAAAATTCAACTTATTGCAATTATTTTAGAGATATACATATATCCAGAATTTCGTCTAATCTAGTTCATGCATGCACACACGCACGCGCGCACATACCCTCTTCCCCGTACAGGGCAAGGGTAATTCATGAATCCATTTCCTCACTCAATCGTATGATGTCATAATTAACTATGCGACGTATGCTGACGTCATAATCATGATGTTTTGAACAATTCGATTAAACTCGTCTTTAACGCTTAATTGTCCGACACGTACGAATTGTATGTTTTGCTATTTAAGAAACTTGCTTTTGAGTATTTTGAAACTAATTAGACTGGGTGCTGTTGTTGCAGCAACAGCACCCAGTCAAAATAGTTTCAAATTATTCAACGGGTTACCTGTATAGTTTTCTGGAAATTGATAGTCAAGGAGTTCAGAGATTGATCGATCCCAACTTGAGCGTGGTGTGGGTGGAGCATAGGTAGAGATAGGCGGGTCATAATTAAAACTGGAAGGATCCATTACGTATGTACATGTATATGATTTGATTGATTTCAACAAACTGCATCTCTGTGGGATGAAATCATGCAGGCAATCTGCATCATACCTAATAGCGTTCTGAAAATAACCATCATTGGATGGATTATCTCCAGCAGGTGATCATTCATGGCCCGCATCACTATCACGTGCCTGCCACTGTCTGCTTATAATCTCTGCTGATTTACAGCGCAAAAATAAACTTCTAAATCTAGCATCTAATTGCGTAATAAATAACTACAAGATACCTGATTTGTCTAAGAGCGCAGCGGGATATATAAAGAATTTAAGAATAGCGCAAAACTGTTTTTAATTATATAATTATGCCAAAGCTACCTGCTTGTATTTCTGTTTTCTGCTTGGTTTTTAGCCTGTGATGATCAAATGGTGTATATTTTTAGCCTGCATCTACCGTAACCCTTTTCAATGCCTCAAGTTTGGTAAAGATAATTTAAATTTTCTCATACAAAATGTCTATTAGCATACCATGAGAAGACGATTTTTGAAAATTTTTGACTAGAATGACTGTGGCTCGGTTATCTATTCAGTCATTCCATTCATAAATTTTCAAAAATAGGCTTGGTCTGTAAATGAAAATTTCTCAACACGACTACAGAAGCCGCTTTTGGTCAACGAGCAATAACCAGTTTACCCTTGAAATGCAAATGTCTAAATTTCAAGACTTGTGATTATACAGAAACGCCTCTGACTATTTTGAAACTAATTTGACTGGACCATGCAACATCTCCCAATTTAATTGATTTAAATTAACATCAATATTCCTTACATCATAAAGAACTAGCTGTTTCTGGTTTGTTCAGGTTAATGGTTTAACTCTGACTGCTGAGT
The DNA here is from genome assembly GCA_034401795.1 of Chaetoderma sp. LZ-2023a. Taxonomy (NCBI): domain Eukaryota; kingdom Metazoa; phylum Mollusca; class Caudofoveata; order Chaetodermatida; family Chaetodermatidae; genus Chaetoderma; species Chaetoderma sp. LZ-2023a. The sequence goes on along the minus strand of CM067366.1, from coordinate 60,069,386 downwards.
GTTTGCAGACAACATATTCCAAATGTTATATCTCTTGACTTGCTGAATATTTTGAAAACAATTTGACTGAAAGTTGTTAGTGGCTAAGCCACCAACAATTTTCACTCAAATTGTTTTCAAAATATTCAGCAAGTCAAGAGTTTAAAATCATTGTTTGGTGGCTTACAGCAGCAAGAAGGTTAAACAAGCAAATTGGGTATTGCTATTTCTCCTGTAATTACTTAACACTCAAAGCAACAGTATGGGTCAGAAATAACTTAACACATTTCCAAAACAAAATAAAACATACTCGTGAATATTTTGAACAAAATAGTTTGGAACTGAATGCCTTCCAATCAAATTAAGTCTAACATATTCAACAGAACATTTTTTACATCCGACATGTTCAAAGTTGTACTAAATACCATGTTTCTGTTTGTGTCTTGGAAACATCATTTATTTATGAGCTGTACTATAAGTCATTGAGTGTGTATCTGGTGATGAAGATCTGTTCACATTCTTCAAATCTCATCCATGAAATTGCAGTATCTCAATGAAATGTGTTGAATGATTTCTATAATGTGGCGTCATGGGATATGGCACCGCCCCAGACCCAGGGGCCGTATTTACAAAGAGGACGTACTCACTAAAAGAGGCATAACTTAGGGCGTAAGTCCAAAAAACACGTTAGTGTATTAATCTACTTTAGACGAATATTTAGACGAATATTTGTGAATACGTCATAGTCGGGTTTGCTTCATAGGGTCAGTTCAAACAGGGAGGCAGCCAGGCAGGCCAGCCTACAAGCAGGCAGGCAGACACAAAATACCTAATTGTTAGGTTCCAACTGCTATTTAACCGACATATACTAACCAATACCTAACTTGTCTGATTGCTAGTAATGGTACCTTGGATCGTTTACTTATAGACAGATTTTACTGTGTATAGAAGGAAATGTTTTAAAACAGATTCTGTGAGATAACGTAGATTTCGGCAAATAATGGCACTAACTAAAGCATTTTGTGATATGTTGTTGTATACTGGATATGTTGTTTATTGGATATGTCCCAATGCCTGAGGTGGTGATATATTAAAAATGGCATAGTTCTAGCGGCATTCCACCATGGCTCCCCCCTCCTCCCCATGCCACCACCCCACCGCCACCCGCCCTACCATCCTAGTGTTAGAGCAAACCGCTTGTGTATATTTATAGGACACAGTACTACTAGTGTATACATTCCATGAGATTTCCCCTGGATGTCCAGAGTAACAGCAAATTGGTGATTAAGTCATAGAACAAACTGTAAAAGGATTGTTGAATTTATAGACATTCTTGTCCAGGTGTTTTTGCTTCACAAACAAACAACATTCAATCACCAAGTAACAAGTACAGAAGCACCACCAGTGCATCAGGTGTGTCCTGCATCCTACAGTACAACTCAGAAATAACTTCATGTATTATCAAATCAAAAAACGGAAAGATTTTAGTTAGTACAATTTTGAACACGATGTAAGAAATATTATGTTGAATGTTTTGGACTTAAATTCGATTGGAAGACAATCCTGCCGTAGTCCAAAATATTCAACAGTACGGTTTATTTTGTTTTGAAAACTTGTAAGTTATTTCTGAGATATACTCTAGCAAGATCTCCAGCTCTCATTACCTGTCATCTCTCTCTCTCTCTCTCTCTCTCTCTCTCTCTCTCCCGCCCTCTCTCCTCCCTCCCTGTGCTTAAGTTTTATATTTTTGTCTGAGTATGACCTTGACCTGTCAACATCGCAAAAGAATGTCTATTAGGCAGTCCTTCCAGTGGTTAGTTTTCAGAGATAGTCGTCTTGGTCTGCAAATGGACATAGATTATCATTAACCCTTACCACTCTGGTGTCAAAACTTTAAATTTTCGAATTAACTGGTGTTCATTTTTAGCTCACCTGGTTTTAGCTCACCTGGCCCGAAAGGCCAAGTGTGGCTTATGCCGTGGCGACCGTCCGTCATCCATCCATCAACTTTTGCTTTAAAACGCTACTCCTCCTTAACCCATAGCCGAATCTTAGCTAGATTTTCGTCAAAGGATGCTATTGTGCTCCGACCCAGAACTTCCATTTGGAATTTTGATTCATAAATTTTTGGTGTCAAAATCTTAGATTTTCTTTAAAATTTACCGGAAATTGTTAAATTGCTTCTCCCTACCCTTTTGACCGATTTTCAATCAAATTTGGCTGAAAAGATCCTATGGTCATAGTTTATAGAACTTCCATTCAGAATTTTGATTCGTAACTATTTTGGGTGAAAATCCTAGATTTTATTAGAAATTGACCGGAAATTGTCAAATCTCTACTTCTCCTTACCATTTTGACAGATATCAACCAAATTGGACTGAAAGGATTCTATTGTGATAGGCTCTAGTTCTTCTATTCAGAATTTTGATTCATGAATTTTTTGTGTGAAAATCTTAGATTTTATTTTTAAAAATTCCAAAAATTTGTCAAATTGTTTCTTACCATTTTGACTGATTGTAATGAAACATGGCTGGGAGAATTCTATGGTGATAGGCCTTCTATTCAGAATTTTGATTCATCAATTTTCAGTTCACCTGGCCTGAAGGGCCAAGTGAGTTTATGCCATGGCGACCGTCCGTTCGCCGTCCGTCAACTTTTGCTTTAAAACGCTACTCCTCCTTAACCAATAGACAGATTTTAACCAAATTTGTTTACAGGATCCTAAATTTTTGTTGTCAAAATCTTAGATTTTATTAAAAATGAACAGGAAATGGTCAAAGTGCGTCTTCTCCTTACCATTTTAACCGATTTCAACCAAATTTTGCTGATAGTACCCAATGGCCATAGGTTCCGTAACTTCCATTCCGAATTTTGATTCATCAATTTTTTAGGAGAAAACCTTCGATTTTATGAAAAATGTACTGGAAATTGTCAAATTGCTGCTTCTCCTTACCATTCTGAGTGATTTCAACCAAATTTGGCTGAAAGTACCCTATCATCGTATGCTCCAGAACTTTCATTCAGAATTCTGATTGATCAATTGTTTTGGGTGAAATCTGAGAATTTATGAAAAATGTACCGGAAATTGTCAAATTGCTTCTTAGCATTCTGACCAATTTCAACCAGATTTGGCAGAAAGGACTCAATAGCCATAGGATCCAGAACTTCCATTCAGAACTTTGATTCATCAATTTTTTAGGTGAAAATCTTTGATTTTGTGAAAAATGTACTGGAAATTGTCAAATTGCTTCTTACCATTCTGAACGATTTCAACCAAATTTGGCGGAAATGATCCTGTTGTGATGGGCTCTAGAATTTCCATATAGAATTTTGATTCATCCGTATTTTGGGGTGAAATCTTAGATTTTATTTTAAATGTACTGGAAATTGTCAAATTGCTTCTTCTACTTACCATCTTGACCGGTTTTAGCCAAATTAGACTGAAAGGATCTTATGGCCATACGCTCTAGAACTTCCATTCATAATTTTGATTCATCAATTTTTTGCATGAAAATCTGATATTTTATGAAGAATGTACCGGAAATTGTCAAATTGCTACTCGTCCTTAGCTGCTTGACATAATTCAACCAAATTTCACTAATGGATTCTATGGTGGTAGGCAATTCAGAATTTTGATTCATCAATTTTTGGGGGTGAAAATCTTAGATTTTATAAAAAAAATTTACCAGAAATTGTCAAAATGCTGTTTCTCCTTAGTTGCTTAACATATTTCAACCAAATTTGGCTAGAGTGACCCAATCAAGGTAGACTAGAATTTCTATTCAGAATTTTAATAGGTCAATTTTTTGGTTGGCCATCTTGGATTTTCCAAAAATTATCCATCATATCTATTTAAATGCAGATGGTTCAAATGCTAATGGTCCAGGTGAGCGCCACAGGCCCTTGGGCCTCTTGTTTAACAAATTTGGTGGGAGATGGTGCTGTCGCAGACAGCAACATCTTCCACCAAAATTTGTTGGAAAATGTACACTAGTTTCTTTGATATTGACACAGTAAAAGATAGAATATTCACATCAGAGTGGTGAAAAATCAAAGCTTTCAATTTTCTTGATAAATCTTAACCATCAACAGGCCAGTCAGATCTTGGCTGGATATGCTGGACAGTCACAAACTGCCATCGAGAGAACTTTGTCAACAGAAGGACGTGTAGATTTGAACTACATATGTACTCCCTATTTTTCAATATGAACAGAGCTGAGCTTATTAGTGCTCACAGAAGTAAATATATAATCATTGTGATTATGATGAAATATTGACACTGACCCCATAATCCGAACATTATTTGTTCTTGGTGTTCCCATTCCGTATTAACATCAATTCATCTCTGTTCCCAGTATAGAATTCATCTGCTAAATCTCTGCCAGTATCTTGTCAAAAACAGGTACTTAAACAGCACTTATTATAAATTGTATAATTGTCAGTTGCTAAACTCAGCATATCATTTATCTCTTCCTATGACGCAGTAACTGAGGAAAACAATGCTCAAGAGAAATGATAATGTTGCCGCTAATGAGCCACCTCTTGCCACTGATAGACGGCACCTAGCGCTTCCTGACATTGAAACACTTGCTCCTTTAAATCCTCAAATTTGTTCAAGAGAATATCGATATTCTCATAGAAAATGTCCATTTGCAGACCAAGAGATGGTTATTTTTTGAAAATTTCACACTGAAATAACTGACTCGGTTATTGAGCCAGTCATTCCAGTGTTAAGTTTTCAAAAAAAGTTATTTTTGATCTGGAAATGTCCATTTTTCAATACCAGTTTTTAGACGCAGCTTGAATGATAGAGTTAACGTTGGATCAAAATGTACTTTTAAAAGGGGTGCTGAATCTGGCAGGATGGTTGCAAGTTACAGGTACTGCATGTGTCTGATCCGTCTGTGTAAACGTGAAATCAGTCATCCACAGTCAGATACTTTTCTAAGATGAATTCCTCAATATTAGCCCTGATTAACCCATTCACGCTCATATCAGTAAAAAAAAACCTGCAGTGGTCTTGAGAAATGTCCATTTGCAGACCAAGAGAAGACCATTTTTGAAAATTTACCATTGGAATGACTGGCTCATTAACTGTTAGGACGATTTCAACCAAATAGCAGCAGCGTAAAATTATAGTATTAAGCTTAAGAACTTCTATGCAGAAATTTGATTGGTGAATTTTTTGGCAGCCATATTGAATTAAAAAAAAATGTCACGGAAATAGTAAATAAATCTACTTTTGCAGCAATCCAAGGGATGTAACTCCAGATATTAACTGAATCAAAATGATGTAATTATGAGAAATCTTAGATATGTATTACTTCCCGTTTGTTAGGATAATGGATATGAATGATTCTTGGAAATAGTTTAGCTGTGAATAATAGTAATATATAACAGTTTTTTATACGCCCACATGAAGTGCATTCATATTATATGATGTCTCTGTCTATCCGTCCGTTTCGTGTCTGGGCGTCAGAAAAATTTGACAATTTTTAACCAAGGCTCACAATTTTTATTTAGTGAATAAAATAGGAATAGATGGCATGTCATGATTTTGTTTCGGGAAAAATCTGTCTTATTCGCCAGAGTTAGCTCCCATGAAAGACTAATATTTGTCTGAATTTTCGTGTCTGTGCCATATCTCAGAATGTCTTTTAACCTACGCTCGTAATTTTTGTTCTAGCAAAAGAGATTAGGAATAGACGAAGTGTCATGATTTCGTTTCTGAAAAATCTGTTGTTATTCCGCAGATTTATCTCCTTTGAAAGACTAAAATTTGTCAATATTTTTGTGTCCAAGCCATATCTCAGAAAAGTTTTGTTCCAGTAACACTGTACTTCAACATCAGCCTTTATTACGGGCGTATATTGAGTTTCACTAAAAGTCTTGTTAGCTATGAGCTAACATATTTGATGTCCTACTAAACGCAAAACCAATCAAAACAGGTCTCTGCAATGGTCTTGAGGAATCTCGATTTGTAAGCCAAGAGTCAAGACTAGTTTTGAAAATTTAACTCTGGAATGACTGGCTCGGTTATCAAGCCAGTCATTCCAGTGGTAAGTTTTCAAAAATAGTCTTCTCTTGGTCGGCAAATGGACATTTCTCAAGACCACTACAGGAGCCATTTTTGGCTGATATGAGTGTTAAAGGGTTAACTTGTCATTCTCCCCCACCCTTAGCCTACCCTCCCTCACCCAGCACCTACTTTCCGCCCTCAGTGCATCATCACATACCTGTAGGCGCTTGCATGACTGATATGTTCATATTCGCTAGTGATATATTTAAACATGACGGCTGCGTAACAGTTTTAAGTGTAGGTATTTACAAAATATCTCAACCCAGTTCATCAACAGTCAGAATGTTGTGGCGATTATATAGTACTGATTTATACGCCGCCTACCCTTCTGCTGACGTTTAAGACAAATTATCTGACAGTTGTTGCTGAAAAGTGGCAGCATCTTTTAGTGAATTTGTCCTCAAAATATTCAGTTTGTCAGATCTTTAAATAATGTTTCAGATGTGGAGTTGGATGGTTGAATGTGGGTTTCGGGTTCCGGGTGCTGGTGTGCACATCTGTGCATTCATGGTATGCAGATGGAGCATTATAACAGTTATGCTGCTTTTGTGGTCATGTGCTGTCCTTGAATGTCCATGTATTTATTATGTATGAAAAGTTACATAATATATCAAGATACTTGCTCATGCTCGAGGTACAAGTAGTTACCTGCTCTGTGTAGGTAGTGACTAGATTTGAGTCAGTAAGGGAATTATTATACCTCTATTTACATATTACTCATTGCATTTTATGCGCAGAAGATTCATGTTATTCTTGAGTCACGCAATTACATTTAAGTGCAGTTGTCGGATATAGTGTTCTTCATGCATCATTCTTCTTTGCTTTCGTTCTAATGGTAGCAATTACAGATACACATTCCCAACACTTTCTAGAAAGAATTGCAAGTGAATTCACCTTTCCAGAGTATCCATCCACCATCTGACCTTATATGACATCATAATCAGCTCAGCGTATATATGATGACGTCACAAAGGTTTCCATATGTAGACTGTCATCAAATTTCAAAAAGTCGGACACGTTGTATGAATTGTAGGTCTTTGTAATTCTTTGCTATTTGATAAACATGCTGTTGAATATTCTGAAACTAATTTGACTGGGCGCTGTTAGGCAGCAACAGCACCCAGTCAAATTAGTTGCAAAATAGTCAACAGTTTACCTGTAACTGTGTAGTTTTTGAAAATTAATAGTCCGGGTGTTTAGAGATCGATCGATCCAACACGAGCGAGGTGTGGGTGGAGCTTAGCTAGAGAATGGCGGGGCATAGTTAACAATGGAAAGGGCCATTAGCTTCAGATTCGGTAGATCTCTGAAACACGTACATTCCGGAGGTTTTAGGGTTCAGTCTGGACACTACATGTATATATATTCTTATGGCTTCCTCATTGGGCACGACCATGTTGAGGATCTAAAATAGTCTGGCAAGTAGTTTCATCTTGGAGTGTGGTGGGGTGTTTGTATGTGGTATGGTGTTGGTTATATAAGACTATAAATGTCATGAAATTAAATTTCTGCATTATCGGGATATTGCCTATCCCCAGTGGTCTGAATCATATCCAATGTTATTTTGCATAGCATATATAGCTTCCATAATGCCTTGCCATTCCTGGCCCCATCTAAGTATCCTACCATACCATTCAAGTACCATACCCGTACCACTTCACACCAATGCAAATTTTGTGAATCCGCCACATTTGTGTGATAAGCGTGACGCAGCCTTTTAAAGTTAGAAACACTTTTAAACATCTCCAAATCCGGAAACCCAGATTGGTCTTGTTGCCTGGTGACTATGTTGGATGACCTAGTTTTTGCACACAAAAATGCTTGACCTCTGGAACTGCTGAAGGAATTATACTGAACCTTGGCAAATATACTTATTAATTATTTACAGTGTTTCCAGTTCATTATAGGGAAGTTGCTGTATTATGAAAGAACATACCCAACATTATCCAATCAGAATCGAGATATTTTTGTGGAATTTTACAGTCGGATATTGTGATATGCAGGTTTTTGCTGCTGAATAGTCAATCTGATTGATCAATCTTTTGTTCAGGGCCCAAAATTCCTTCATCTCTGAACAAATTGCTCATGTTTCCTGTCAAAATTGTCACATTAAACTTTTATGAATTGTACAGTGATGTGTCTCCAGCCGCAATAGAGGGATCAATCGCTAGCTATGCCCCGCCCACTTCTAGTTAAGTTCCACCCACACATTCCCCGTATTGGAATCGATCGAACCCAGAATCCCGATATCACGGTAACTATACAGTTAAGATTGTTGAATATTTTGAAACTGACTTGACTGGGTGCTGTTGCTGCCATAGGCACGTAATTGTCACGTAATTGCCTATGGCAGCAAGCAACAGCACCCAGTCAAATTAGTTTCAAAATTTCAAAGAATATTTTAAATAGTAAATCCATCAAAGGCCTATGGCAACAACAGCACCCAGTCAAATTAGTTTCGAAATTTCAACAGAATGTTTTAAATAGTAAATCCATCAAAGACATGAATTCATACACTTGACAGACTTATAATTCTCACTTCATGACAGAGTATTTCTGTCAATTATGATTGACATCAGCCTACAATTGTCACGTAATTGATTATGGCATCATATCCTAGATCGACAGATCGGAGTCATCCATTGTATATAGATTTCATGTTGCTGGTTCAAATGCCGATGTAGCAGGTGAGTGATTATACAGGCCCAATGGTCATCTGGTTAAATTAATGATTTTTGTTCTTTTGCCAGATTTTAATTGTTTTGGTATCGGGTAAACATAGGAAACGAGAAGCAAAAGATATATTTATAAACATATTTCCATGGTAATTCATCCACATAAGAAAACAGAAGTTAGAAAAACTGAGGAATTTCTGTTTGAGTTTTCGCCAACAATCTAACATTCTACATGTCAGTGCACTTCGTACATTTCACTATTTTTAACGTTAACTGAACTGACAAGAACTCGCTATTCTGTCCTTTAAGCCTATCTCATTCTGAGCGAAATCATATTCTCTATTCAGTGGTCTCGCAAGAATCATCAAAGCGATAAAAATTGTTCGTTATCATTTGTTCGTTTATTGGCCACTTTACTTGTTGAGAGTTCCGCCTATCATTTTATCGTTGGCTGACAGTTTAGTACAGCTAATAGTAAACAAGGTGGTGTTTTGGGTGAAGTTTGTTTTGATTGCCGGTAAGGTGGGTGATATTGATATTCCCCAGTGAGGATTGGGACAGAATATATCCGCTAAGGGTAAACCCATTGTCTTTGATTCTGAATGTCCACTGGAGGCATCGTATTAGTACTGTCTGACTGCCACCAGACAGTAATTTCAGTAAACATTAAGTCTAGAGCTCCTGAATATTTTGAAAGCAATTTGACTGAAAGTTGTTGGTGGCTTAGTCAACAACAACTTTCAGTCAAATTGTTTTCAAAATATTTAGCATATCCAAAGTTAAATTCTATGAAAAATGTAGTCTGCAGAAATTCAGCAGGCAGACAGTTAATTGTAAAATTTGATCAATCACGACTTTAAATAGTGTCCATAATTTGCATACCAAGATAAAGATTTTTTGACAAGCTTTCATTGGAATGACTAGTGGCAAATTGTCAAAAATAGTCTTCTTAATTGATCTGCAAATGGGCATTTCTCAAAGACACTGTAGAAGCCATTTTGGCCAGCTTGACCATTTATCTGTTGATCAAGAGCAGAACAATAACCTGTAACAAAATGGATAGAAATTGTTCACCATCAGTCTGATTTCTTTTTGTAATAAACGATAAAAGTGTGTAGGATTTAAACTTGGCCGTAGATGACCCCCACCTAGGAATAGCGCAATCCAAAGTTAGTCGATTAGATTTAGTGAAGAATGTCAGCTGCCAGTTCAGCCGCAAATGTATTAACTGTATGCATGCTAAATCTCTGCATATTTCTACGGATATACTGAATATTTTGAAAACAATTTGACTGAAAGTTGTGGTGGCTAAGCCACCAACTACTTTCAGTCAAATTGTTTTCAAAATATTCAACATGTCCAGAGTTATTGCCCATTGAATTTATTTCAGCAATTGAACAGTTAAGTAATATTGTTTTGGTTTCTTGTTCATAATGTATTTGTGGCATATCTTGATTTTCCCTGTCTTGTTTTCACATCATTATACAGAGCTGATATTTCTATACACCTCAGTAGCTTTCATATTTTTGGCGGTTTAGTATCTAAGATGTTAGTCTAATTTATCGCAAACTATGATTCCACATTTGTTGTAATATTAATCACAAAACAAAGCAAATCTTGAAAAGCTGTGTTTCTGTAAACAGCGGCATTAATATTTTAAATGCCCTTACCAATTACCTCGAGTCATTTTCGGCAAATGCCAGGAATTTTCTATTTATATTTTTCCATCGCTCAATTGCTCTAACCACCCACTTGTTGAACATAAATACCACGCTATAAGTCGACAGACACTCTCTCATCTACTCCCCTTTCCCACGGAATTGTTTAACCTATATCACGCTCCATCTAAACGTCACCAACTTTAAGTCCATAGGGCCTGAGGAAATGATGATAGGTGTAATGTTGAAAAGTTGTGGACTATTGAAAGCTGTTACTGTTTTTCACAACAACAGCCTACAGCAGGACTGTTTTGAAAATAAATAAGGGAAAATATGGCAAAGATCTGAGAGTAGTAAAATCGTTAAGCTACACACAAGCAATACATCATTACAAAGGAAGGATGGCCATTCTTGCCAATTCATTGAATCTTTCTGTTGGTTAAAAAAAATGCTGGCATCCGAGACGGATATAGGTAAGACATTTTCGTTTGAAGACACCAACATGACGCAGTTGTAAATTCATTTAGACCACCTATGTTAAGCTTTAATGCAGTTTTAAAATAAACTTCAATCAGTCGACACATGCTGAGTGTTAGGTAATTATGTGCAATGAAACGTTAACTTTGAAGAAAGAATATTTTGTTTTAATGTTCTAAGAGTATGTGAAAATAATCAAATCTGCAGATTGAATCTACTTGCTGAATTTCTGCAGCCTACATTTTCTATAGGTTTAAACTGGATATGCGGTATATTTTTAAAACAATGACTGAAAGGTGGGTACGACTAAGCCTCGAACAACTGTCAGTCAAATTATTTTAAAAATATTCTGCAGGTCCAGAGGAATTGCCCATTGAAATTGTTGTCTACTGACAATTGTTACATTAGTTGGTAGAGAGATGGCCGTTGCACAATCTAAATGTGGTGTTGCTCAACATCTCAGCAACACCATTGTCAGCGGAACAGTCATTATGTATAGTCACTGAAAAATTAAATTTGACACGATTCGCCAGTACGTGTGTTACAGAGAAAGTTTCATCAAGATGTGTACTTGACAGTTAAGATTAGGTAATTATCGTTCTTCAATAGCACCTTGGTGAGATATTGAAGATGGTGATATTCTGCCAAGTCATATACTGCTAGTGTTCCTGGTGGCACCATGCCAGCGTGGAAACAATTGTCGGATGTATATATAACAGGGTAAATATGAACCTGAAGCATATTAAGAACTCTGCAAACATATTCATTACAGCGTCTTACACGAGCAAATACCACACAGAATGTATTATACATGGCTATTTCAATAGGAGTATATAGATATATATATATATCTAAAGGAATTATCTCTGCGTTGAACAGTCATTTAATATATAGAAGTAAAAGTTTTTAAACTTGTTTTTTGTTAATTTTTCCTATTCACTATTGGAACTGATACTATATAGCCTTGCGCTCGAGAAGGAAAATGTTTCTAAGCGTTCTGCTAAGTCTGCAAAATATGACAATCTGGTGTTTTCGGATTAATTTTGTCATATAATATACAAACTGAAAAAAGACCATTTTTGCATGTGCATAGCGCTCCGGAAGATTTTTCTTTTTGAACACAAGGCGGGTATTGTGTTTATACCTCAATCTGTGTGACGGTCGTCTTTGACTTTGACTTCTTTCCAGAGACAGGATTTGATCGGTTGTGGTTTAGCTTGTTTTAGTGGTGAACTATTATCTTCCATTAACGCTTTAGCACTCAAATTTGGTGAAGAAAATTTCAAAATTCTCATAGAAAATGCCCATTTACAGGCCAAGAGAAGAATATTTTAGAAAATTTATCACGTGAATGACTGGCTCGGTTATCGAACCAGTCATTCCAGTGGTAAATTTTCAAAAATAGTCTTCTTTTGGTCTGCAAATGGACATCTCTCAAAACCACTGCGAAGGACGTTTTTGGCTGATATGAGTGTTAAAAGGTTAATGGTCAAGCTATCCAAAACGGCCGGCGCAGTGATCAGGAGAAATGTCCATTCGCAGAAGAGATGATTGTTTGAAAATATGTCACTGGAATGACTGTTTCTAAAATGGTCTTCTTATCCTGCATTTGAACATTCACTTAAGCAGAAATATTGATTTTCTTGACCATAAAAGCTAAATCCTGTGTCTCAAGCAAATTGGACTCAGTTTCGGCTCAGCTGATCAGGATTGCCCCTTACTGTTGTTAGATAGTTAGGTTTGTGATAAAGATTTTCACACCCGCTTTGAATGATTGTCATCGGAGTTGCAATTACCAGCCATGCCATTTCCAATTATATGCGCATTGAATTTATTCAATAACATTATACTATCAGATATCTATATTGTAGATGTAATTGGATTATCCCATCACTTCGATGCGAATCCTGTTTAACTATCTCGCTGCTGCAAGCCACCAGACAGTAATTTCAATGGTCAATAACTTTGAACCCATTGAATATTTTGAAAACAATTTGGCTGAAAGTTGTTGGTGGCTTAGCCACCAACAACTTTCAGTCAAATTGTTTTCAAACAATTTAGCAGGTCCAGAGATATAACCCGTGGAATATGTCGTCTGGAAAAACTCCACTGTCAGACAGTTAAGTTTCTGTAGTAAAGATGAGAATTTTTTATGGTAAATAGCTGCATGGTCTTGCCAGTGATGCGAGAGAAGTAATAACCGAAGACTACATGCATTATGTCTGGGCGATACGGATCTAGTTCCTCGAGACTGTATGGATCCTCTAGTGGATCTCCCAGTGGATATAGTACATCAAGCAGCTACACTAGCCCTGGCTCTTCCTCTTACCGTACTACACCAAGCTATGGTAGCCGATCTTCATATACCAGTAGCTCATATAGTAGTAGCAGCACCTATACTCCGGATACTTCTGCGAGACGGAGCGGTGGCCCTCATCGTGACTTTGCATTGTCCAGTCGCTATAGTAGCACTAGCAGTACGTATCCGCATGATAGCACGAGTACAGGAACACGGCTGTCAAGTATATCACGCAGTGCCAGTAGTCATTGGCGTGACAGTGATGCTGATAATAAAGTAGAGACTGTTAGTCGGAGAGGACGATACGCTAGTAGTGATGATAGGGCTGGAGATGAGATCAGCGGTCGTGCGGAGAGAAACAGTACAACATCGTCATCAGAAAGCAGTACGAGTATCAGACGACATCGTCATGGTGATAATGCAGATGGTAGTAACTATGGTGATAAACATAGGGTAACATTTGATGATAGTATTTCATCGTCCGATGCAGGCGCTAGTATTCGTAGACGGCGCTACGGGAGAACTCACCACGACAACCAGAATATTGAACAACTTAGTCATAGTCGTAGTGATCGTATCGAAGTTACAAAGAAAAGCCTGAGCCAGCCTTGTACTGATGGTATTCATTGTGGTGAGAATGATAGCGCAGTGGAGATATGTGGCAGCGTTGGTCAGTGTTGTCCTAGTGAGGGGGCACAGTGTTGTGAAAGCGATGGCGTGAGTCAGTGTTGTCCTAATGATGCCACCAGTTGTTGCGAGGGCGACAGTGGATGTGATCTGCGGTCAAGCTTTGAAATTAAATCGAATAGGCATCTGGATACGGAGAAGTTAGATGTGGGCAGCAGAACAGACAGAGACAGAATTGTGCTGATAGCGCATGAATCACAGTCAAGCGAAATTTTGGGTAAGTTAATGGGTACAATTTTACAATACTCAATGTTCTCCAGTCTGTTTTGTTGCTGCTGCCATAACGTGGCATGAGTCTATATTGTAATAGCCCTGGCTGGCTGTGTTTATGTATTCAGCTTGAGGTTTTAAGAGGCATTTTGGGTGGGAGGCTGTCCTTGAGCTCCCGAAATCCTTGGACTCCCGAAGAATGCTCTTCATTTTGAGGCCATCAAACGTCAAGGTCCTTTAAATGGGTGCAAAATGACTGGTGGGATCTTCAACAGCATTGAATGGGGGAGATTGCTATAAAAATTACTCTTAATTTTGATACTAAGAGGTCAAGAGTTGGTAGGTGAAACTCTGAATTGTCTGTAATACTTGTTAACCCTTTAACACTCAAATTTCTTCAAGAAAATTTGGATTTTCTCGAAGAAAATGTTCATTTGTAGACCAAGAGATTATTTTTTAAAATTTAGCACTGGAATGACTGGCTCGATAATCGATAATTTTGGTAAATTTTCAGAAATAGTCTTCTTGGTCTGCAAATGGACATCTCTCAAGACCACTGCAGAAGTCATTTTTGGCTGATATGCGTGTTAACGGCTTAAAGCTTAAATGGTCAAGCCACCCAGAACCAACGTCTGTAGTCATCTTGAGAAATGTCCATTTTTACAGAGAACATCTTCGCTACCGTTTATCAGATCTCTGAGGTTGATTGAACTAGGTCTGGGGAAGAAACCTATTGAAATGGACGATAATCCAAAATCCAAGTTGGCACCAGCCACCAATGGTCATCTTGAAAATGTATTTCCTGATAAGAACTCCGTTATTATTTATCGGATCACTGAGACTTCATAGGTTGTTTGAGCTTAAGGTCTGGAGAAGAGACCTATCGAAATCGATGATGATCCAAAATCCAAGATGGGCACCAACCATCGGCAGGCATCTTGAAAATTGGTTTCTGGATGATAACTTTGCTATCATTTATTGGATTACTTTGAAACTTCATAGGTTGATTGGACTTATTAATGTCTGGGAAGAAACCGTTCAATATCGACAATGATCTAAAATTCACGATGTCACCCATCCACCGGCAGGCTTCTTGAAAATTGGTTTGTGGATAATAACCATTTGCCAATTTGTTTTGAAACTTCATAGGTTGATTGGAGAATAAACCGATCGAAATTGATGACGTCTGACCATGACCATCATGATAATCCTTACAACACTTTCTTCAGCAAGATACTTGACAAATTTAGAAATCTATAATTAACAGTGTATCTATTCATGGGTAAAGCGCAGATCTTTTGACAAATAACAATAAGTGTTTTGACACAAATAGATATGTTTTTACGATTACCTTGATAATCAGTGTTTTTGTGTGTTTGTTATCGACTTTAAGACCATGTAATAATGTCAGTTTTAGTGTGATTTATTAACCCACTTCATTGAGGCTTAGTAAGTACTATGATATTAATTTCAAGCTACAGGTTGTTACAGGTACATGTCATTAAAAACAATTTAACTGAAATTAGAAGTGTGTAAAAATTTAGATAGCAACAGCTTTATATCAAACTTGTGAAAATAATCAGCAGGTTTGATGTTTCAGTGATTTCAGGTTCTATATTTTATCGCTGAAGTCAGCGAAAAACAGCTGTAATGATCGTGAGGAATGTTCATAAATTGCTGAACAAGTGAAGACCTTTTTGGAAATTTACCACTAGAATGACTGGCTCAGTAACCCAGCCAGTCATTCTAGTGGTAAATTTTTTAAAAAGTGTCTTTGCAGATGGATATTTTCTGTGAGAAAATTTAGATCTCCATTAACAAATTTGATTGTTAAATGGTTAAAATCATTTCATATTTGAGACTCAACTAGTATCTATTGATCTGGCGATTGGTGACAGTCGACCTGTCAAACTTTTTGATGAGTTGGTGCAATAGTACCATGTCACACCTTGAATTCTGATTAAAATGTCGTAACCAGAACCAGCTATTGCAAATTCTTTACTGTGTATTGAAAATAGGCAGTTAAATATTTCAAATTTAATTCCATAGGCTTAGAATCTGTCATTGCCAAGTCTTTCCACTGTATGTATCCTCAAATTTAGATGGTAGATACTGTAATTTCATCAGTGACAGGGTTTTAAAATTTAAAAAATGATCGGATTTAACTAACTAACTGCTGTAAATTGGACACTAGACAGTAATTTCTGGAGGTCCACAGTTATTGCCCAATGCCCATTGAAACTGTAGTATGCAGAAATGCAGCAGGCACATGGTAAACTGTAATTACTAACAGACATGTGTCTAACTTGGCCTATCACAGGCTTTGTTTATTTCACCTAAGATGGATTATTTACAATTGTTTACTCATGTGTGAAATTTTCTGTTTTTATTTGAAAAAACCCAGGTGCGCATAAAATAATATTGATACGCACGCTAACCTTTTCACTCAAGCCTTACGTTAAATTCTTTTTTTACCTCAAAACAATATGTGAGAAGGACCGAGTCATATTGACTCACTGCTATAAAATACAAATAATTTTTATTGCTCGTTATTTTTTATCAAACGTAGGTAAACTAATAATAGTCATTATGATTAGTATAATTACTATATGCATATGTAACGGGTGTTTATTCTCCTCAGGTAACCCTCGTCATCCTGAATTACAAGAAAACGATCGAGCTAATTAGCAGTTTAATAGTTACAAGTTAGCGAAAACCTGCCTCTGCAGTGGCCTTGAGAAACATCAATTTGTAGGCCAAGAGCAGCCTGTTTCTGATAATTTATCACTGGAATAACCGAGCCAGTTATTCCAATGACAAATTCTCAAAAATAGGCTTCATTTGGAATGCAAATTGATATTTTCTGTGACAAAATCTTAATTTTCTTAACAAAAATTCAGCATTGACTGTTTAAAGAAACTAGATGCTGAATATTTTGGATTACCATGAAACAAAATAACTCAGTCAAATCATATACTTAACCCTTACCACGCTGATGTCAATATTCTATCTTTTACTGCGTCAATAGCAAAGAAACTGGTGTTCATTTTTCAACAATTTTGGTGGATGGTGTTGCTGTCTACGACAACACCATCTTCCACCAAATTTGTTGAAAAATGAACACCCATTCATCCTTTAGTTTGATTTGAAAATTTAAAATTTTGACATCAGAGTGGTAGGGGTTAACACTCAACCAGACTAAAAACTTGATCTGCTGCCATCTTGAGAAATGTCTATTTTATAGACCGAGAGAAGTTTGAATATTTTCAAAAATTTTGCCACTGAAATCATTCCATTTGGAAATTTTTGAAAATAAACTCTTGTTCTGCAAATTGATATGTTCTATGAAAAAATTGAAATTTTCTTGAACGAATTAAATGGTTAACCCTTTCTGAGTGAGTAAGTGAATGAGTGAGTGGCGGACAAA
This sequence comes from Chaetoderma sp. LZ-2023a, assembly GCA_034401795.1. NCBI lineage: Eukaryota > Metazoa > Mollusca > Caudofoveata > Chaetodermatida > Chaetodermatidae > Chaetoderma > Chaetoderma sp. LZ-2023a. The sequence continues at coordinate 60,051,895 of CM067366.1, read as the reverse complement.
TCCATGAAAATGTATATTCTTTACAATATAAAACTTATGTCGAAAAGTTTGAAATTTAATTTGACTTTCAGTCTAATTAATTTCAAAGTGTTCAAGGGTTTTCATTTATGATTGCATTGAAAATGAGATATAGGTAATTCACCTGTGAAAGTGTTACGCTATATTCAGCATGACATTATGCTAATCACATGATTAGGAGTAAAGCAGTTAATTTATTTTGCTCATACCTGCGTAGGTGAGGCTCGGACATGTAGACTAACAGTTAGCAGACAAACTTTAGTCATTATACTCTTATATTTAGAGGTGCATGATTAATCATTTATAACCCTGAAGAAGATTTCTGAAGACAACTTCTGATAAATCTAAAACAACTTTGACATATGGAATCATTTGCCATTAAATCGACGCTCATCCGTAGGGAATCGGAGACCATTCCGACGCCGGAATTCAGCGGGGAGTCAAGCAATGGCATATTTCAGGAAATTTGGAATCTATTAAATGGCATGTACTACATTATAGTTTATTATATTGTAATTTTTCTCTGAGTCTCTCATAGGCCAGTGTTTATATTATAGCCAGTGCATCAGAGTTAAGCACTTACATATTTGCCATTATAAGAGCATAGAAGTTGAGTTTAAATATTCATATAATTTTTGCTTAGAATCATTGACTTTATTATCATTATTTTAACGTTGAGTGTAGTAGAATAATTAGAGTTAGAATTTAAAGTTAAGTTACCCCTTTAATGGTCAAGATCAGTCAAGAAACTCAAAATAGGTGCTTACTGACTATGCATTTGCAGATCAAGAGAAGACTATTTTTGAAAATTGACCAGGTGGTGATACCTGGCTCGTTTATCGACATTTCTGCGATAAATTTTCAAAAATAGTCTTCTCTTTGTATATTACGGGCCTGAGCATTAACCCTTTAACCCTCAAATTTGTTCAATAAAATTTCAATTTTCTCATAGAAAATGTCCATTTTCAGACCAAGAGAAGACTATTTTTTTTAATTTATGCGTAGAATGACTGGCTCAGTTATCTAGCCAGCATTCCAGCGGTAAATTCTTTTTAAAAGTTCTCGTGGTCTACAAATGGACATTTCTCAAGACCACTGCAGAGGCCATTTTTGGCTGATATGAGTATTAAGGGGTTAACATTATTGTCTACATGTTCATATTATTTATCCATGACTTCTCACATTTAAATCGGAATATAAAATATTTTATTAACTAGATCCTGTTTTTTACCATAACTTTTATGATGCACTTCAGCCATCGTTCCACTTCAAATTTAGTCATCTTTGTGCCTTAATTTACATATGATCCGTAAAGTTATCTACTTAAATGTTTTCAATATTTACATTTAACAATTTTAACCCTACAGGCCAGACATTATACTATTCCGGAAGTAGAGAAATATTCTATTCAAATATTATTCTGAAACTAAA